>JAFEMH010005676.1:0-153540 GCA_022495995.1 Adenophora triphylla var. japonica
TCGAGGTATTGGAAGATCTGGTTGTGCTTTGAAAGGGGTTACGGACTTGCGTCTCTTTGGCTCTCAAAGCAATCTTGCAAATCGCTGTGATTAAAACCTCCTCGGCAGCTTGGGCCCGGTTTTTCTCTCGTTTGACAACATGCTTAAATGTTTGCTTGATGCATTTATTCAATTAATGTGTTTGCCTCTTTGTATAGATGAATTGTTATTAATTGTTTTGATTAGTTAACTCATCATTTGTTAAAGATGCAATGAAAGGATTTTTTAGAAAGGTCGGACCTTTTATTGAAAGCGTAAAGACTGTACATTGTTGATAAAGGACTCACAATCGTTGGGCGTAAAGCCGTCAGAAGACTCAAAAGATGTGAATTCACAGATAACAAGACTCGAAGCTAGACTATAGGCGACGAGGGATTGGACCAGGTTTCATTACTCTTGGCAGGTTGTAGCTCTAGAGGGAGTGGTGATGGCTCTGGTGGCCAATCTTCCATTGGCATGAGTCCCGGAAAATAGCTTGCATGTGGTTTGACTTCAAACCAGATCGCGGAGGTTTTTGGTTGCTCCCTTGATGACGTCCCTCCATTAGTGTTGCTACCAGTCCTTGGGGGTCTTTGATGATAGAAGTCGCCGAGGGATTCTTCTAAAAGGGCAAAGCATTCGCTGATTCGGAGTTGATTCTTGCTGATGTTGATCATTTTCATAGAATCCGCCTCTTTATCTGGGATCTTTGCTTGGACGACATTTACAATGTCTGATTCGAGGGGGCATGCTATCTCTCCTTCCCTGATTAGGCTTTGGAGGAGGTTGCGCCACTGTTCATCTAGGTCTGACACCGGGATGTTGAATTGGACTATGCTGTGATGGCTATCCCCGTGAGATCCGAGAGTGTCGGCCAGAGGGTTGTCCTGTACCAGTGGATCGGTGATGAGCCAGTTTGCAAGAGGGTTTTCGGCGAAGTAAGGGTCTACTCCTTGGTCAATCTCCATCTGGGCGTCCATCTCTTGATCCTCTCTTAAGCATTCTTCGCAGTCGCATATGTCAGAGTTGTCGTCTTGCCCCATGAGCTCTTCGATTTCTAGCTCGTCGCGGCTTAGAGCGTGGATGTAGGGATCCACTTCGTAGCGAGACAAAATTGGAGACTTATCTGGAGAAGAGTATTCGGTCATGTCGGGACCTTCTTCTGGGTCGTAGCTTGCTGGCCAGGCGCTTGTCATTGTACTGCTTCCGCGGATCACTTCGATTACTCCATTGGCATTGATGAATTTCACGCATTGGTGAAGAGTAGATGATACTGCTTTCATCTGATGTATCCAAGGTCGCCCCAGCAAGGCAGAGAAGGTTGGTTTGATTTCCACGACTTGGAATTCTACCGACTCTAGTTGTGCATTGAATTGGATCCTCAGATTGATGACGCCTACGATTGGTCGTGCAGTGGAGTCGTAGGCTCGGATTACCCGGGGTGAAGGCCTTATCAGGGAGTGGTCGATACGGAGTCGTTTCAGTATGCTCAAGGTGATGATGTTGACTGCGGAGCCGTTATCAATCAAGACGTTCGGGAGAAAGAACATCTTTTTTTTTTGAGGATGAGTAGGGCCTCGTTGTGTCGATTCTCACATATCGGCAAGTCATCTTCTGTGAAGGCTAAATCGCTTCCTGTGCTGCCATTTGACTCAGTCTCCTCTGGGGAGCGTTCGATCCATCCATTGGTGTGCCTTGGTCGGGGCAAAGATCCTAGGGAGACAGTTGCCCTTGGGCGTTCTTGTCACAGATTCCCGGTCCATAGAGACCTTTTGGCTCTGGTTTCATGTTCCCAGTCGTAGCGAGACAGCATGCTGACGGTTTCAGAAATTGCAGGAGGTCTGCTCTCACTTGGAGTTTCGTCAAAGGCTATCGTGTTTACCCTGTCATTCCGGGGAAATGGATTTCCGATGGTATTGGGGCCACGAGGGCATTCCAATTTTCCCTCCTCGATTAGCCCTTGGACCACATGCTTGAGCACGAAGCAATTGTCGGTGGTGTGGCCGGGGTAGTTGTGGAAGGCGCAGTGCTTGCTCATATCCATGTTGGGCTTGGGAGTCTTTGGTTGGAAATTCTCGAGAGGCTTGAGAAGATTTCGTTTCACCAAAGCTTCAAATACTTGGCCCAAGGGCATTTCGAGGTTGTCAAAATGCTGGAATTGTGGGAAGCGAGGAGGATTGTTATTCCTTGGGGCTGCCTGATTGCGGTTTACTTGGGCTCCATTCTGGATGTAGTGTACTGTTCCGGCTGCTTCTCTTACTTTGCTCGGGGCAGGAGTTGAGGTTGCCAGGTTTGTCCGATAGCGGTAGGATGAAGCAGGGGTTCTTTGTTGTCTTACGAAGGCTCGAGTCTTCTCAAACTTAGTTCCAGCGTTGACCATGGCACGGAGATCCGGATAGAAGTGATGGCTAATCAAGGTCCTCAGGGATGGCTTGAGGCAAGAATGGAAGATGTCCATCTGCTCTTCTTTGGAAAGTGGATCCATTATCTCACTAAGCTTCCAATTCCATCTTTTGTAGAACTCGCCCACGGGTTCATCATCCTTTTGTTCGGTGGCTTGCAGATCGTGGCGGTTTGTCTCCCACTCAAGGTTGGCACGGTACTTCTCTAGGAAGATCTCGCTGATTTGGTCCCACGTGGAGCGGTTTTCTGCCTTTACGTTGAGGAACCACCTTAGCGTTGTGGATTTGAGAGAATGCTGGAAGTGGTCCGCCATCTGTTGAGGGGTTTCTCCTTTAGCTCTCATACCTAAGACATAGGTATCGATGTGAGTTTTTGGGCATTCTGTCCCGTCAAACTTCTCCATTTCTGGCATCCTGAATTTCGGAGGGAGCGGGACTACTTTGCTCGGATCACTAGGCAGGAGGGAGTCCTTCCGGGAACTGGCTAGCTTGCCTTGCATGTCCTTCATTTGCTCGATCAGCCAAGCCATGTGGGGATCAGCAGGTTGAGGCGGGTTACCATTTTCGGGGATGGAAACCGAAGATGGAGGTGGATTGGCTGATGGGACCGCCATTCGGGAGTCTTGGGGAGGTAGTTGAGTGTATACCAACCCATACCCTGGAGTGCTGAAGTTAGGGGCGTGATTGCCAGGTCCGCTAAGGGTTGTGTTTGGGAATTGGGGAAATGCTTCATTAGCCCCAAGTGGCAGACTAGCAGGTGGCAGGCTTGAGATGTCGGGATATCCGCTCGGGATGCCTGTCCCCGGTAGGCATGGAGACTTCTGATTATGGCTGCGAGGCTCGTATAGAGGCAAAGGGTTGAACCCTGGGGGATACCGAGATGCATTGGGATCTGGTAGAGCAGGCACGTACGTGTGCTGTTGGTACTGAGCTTGATGTGCAGAGCCGGGAAACTGACTGTGCTGAGGCGGACATGTCGGAGCTGCTTGACTGACGCCTGAGGGGAGCTTTGAGCGAGAGCTGCTTAGCGTTGCTGGGATCTCATAACTTGGCGGAGGCGGGACCTGCTGATAGCTTTGAGAAACCGGGGGGGGGCGGTATGTCTTCGTCTTCTATGAGAACAAAGGTTCCGTCAGGTTGGGGAACTGCAACGGTTCCTCGAAGACGCAGGGTGTCTACGATCCAGGCTTGCATCTCTTCTTGGCGCTTCTTGATAGTTTCGAAGGCTCGCAGCACCTCCTCCATTGTCTGAAGGTTCCTTAGTGGCGGGGTTCCGTTTCCCTCACTGTTATCTGTTGATCCCGTCATGGGGGAGTAGCGGATGGTGCGGACCGTTGAACTGGAAGGGCTGTCGGACCTTGTGACCTCGATACTGAAAAGGCGGCTCCCAGGTATTCTCAACCACTCTCGGTTCGCTGGAGGGGGTGACGGGCAAGGTTTAGACACGGGAAGGCCGTTCGGGATAAGAGGGGGAAAGCTCACGTGGCATGCGGTTTCCTTTTCTTTTATATTTATTATTTTTTTTTGTTTTAATTTACTTAAAACATGTTTTCTCAGAGTCTTAGGTAGGTTGGAAAAGATTGCTCTTCTTTTTCGCAACTATGCTAGATCCTAGGTCAGTGGAGACCGTCTGTGTGGCTATAAGCCCCTCGTTTTGCACCTGTATTTTGACATCCCAGGGTGGACAGCCCCGGGCGAGGGTCCTATAGGGCAAGCGGTTTCCACCGGCCTAAAAGAAAAATCGAACCTAGGGACCGAGCCTGTCATGTTCGTTTTGATGCGTTAGCCATGTGATTAGTGAACCGAGCCGCCACTCGAGTCAAGATCGTGTCAAGAGTTCGGCATGACCTCTCTTTACCTTGCTTGCGCAAGGGATCCGTGACGTTAGGCGTTGGCTGGGTCATATTGTCATGGCCGACGTATCAAAGGCTTGATGACATGGTGTCATGTGAGCATGGATGTATATCCGGATGGAACATCGTTCAGGTGTAGCCGGAAATCAAGATCGAGTCAAGATTTTAGCATGACCTTTCATCGCTTTGCTTGCGCAAGGGATCTTGAGTTCCGAGCCTTGACTTTCCGAAAAATGGCCGGCATGGTATATGTATCCAGCCGTATGACACCTGACCGGGTAAAACCAACCGAGTCTGGACAGAGTGTGACTCAAGACTTAAACGTGCAGGTTGACGCTTGGCTAGGATGGGATGTTTGGAATGATCCTGTGCGCATCCGAGAGCCCTAGGAAGTCCAAACGGACTGCAACTGAGACCACCCCGGGTTCAGGGTTGTAGTGTGCAGTGTATCCGAGGCAGCAGTGCGAGTAGCGTGCGGTGTAACCGAGGCAGCAGTGCGAGTAGTGTGCGGTGTAACCGAGGCAGCAGTGCGAGTAGTGTGCGGTCTCTAAAATTCTTTTTCTGAGTAAAACAGAAGTTTTTTGAAGAATTTTAAATGTATGCACAGATGTATATTGATGCATTTTTTTTGTATTTTTATTTTTTTTTTGTAAAATAAAAACGAAGCACGTGCACACACACACAATAGTTAAAGAAAGGGGTAAAATGAAAGTTTGACCCTCATCATTGTTTTAAAAATCTTTTGCTTTGTTTAAAAGTTTTTAAAACAAAATGATCCCCAGCGGAGTCGCCAACTGAAATTACCCGGATCCGAGAGGCAGCGCGTTCGCGCCCCGGCATCTGGCATTTTGCGCGCCTTGCGGCATTTTTTCTCGTTCGTTGGTGGAGGTGTCTCGCTGTGTTTTTGCTTTGTAGAGTCGCCACGCCGTTTTTATTAAGCCCAAAACATTGAAAAAGGGCATCAGTTTAAAAGAATAAACTGTTTTTGTGTGATGAGATTTTGAGTTCGGAGGTCAGGTTACTCCTCGGGAAGAGAATATTAGAATCTTAGAGCTCACCCGAGTAGCCTCGTAAAAACGAGTCTTTCGGATACCCCTAATATTCTTTAACTGTTGTGTGTGTGTGTGTGTGTGCTTTTAAAAATGCATGCGATATCGGATGTCTACATTGTACACTACGTATTGAAATGGATTGAAATAGTGTAGGAAGGAAGCCTTACCAATGTTGGTTCGTGTCTATCTTCCGTTGGGGAATGGTGTTTGAGGATGGAATAGTGTTTCGGTACGGACCGAGATTGCTTTGGGAGGGGCCGGTTGTCTGCGGACAGAGTTTCGGCGTGAGTTGAGATTGTAGGCTGCGTTTGGGCAGAGGTTCGGCGTGCGTTGGAATCGTTGGTTGGATTCGGGTAGAGGTTCGGCGTGCGTTGAAATCGTTGGTTGGATTCGGGCAGAGGTTCGGCGTGCGTCTAAGTTGCCGGTTTGACTCGGAAAGAGCCGGGACACCTTGAGAAAGACCAGGCAAGGCCTCAGAGTACCACGAGGGGCCTCAGAGTACCTCGAGAGTGCCTCGGGGCGTCGCGGGAGCGCTCGGGGAGGCTTCGGAGCACCACGAGGGAGCTCGGAAGGCCTCGGAAGGATCCGAAAGGGGCCGGGAGTGCCCCGAAGGGTCTTAGAGGGGAGCCTGAAGGCTGGGGGGAGAGGAGAGAAGAGGAAGTTGTGTGAAAATGAGGGAGGAGGAGCCCTCTATTTATAGTGCCAGAAAATTGCAAGAAGGTCCGTACGGACCTTCTAGGTAATCCAGAAATTTAGTTTTCCTCGATTTGAGGGAATCTGTGATGATGGAGAATATTCTGGAATGATGATGTCCCCTGTGCAATAAGGTCCGTACGGACCATCTCAGCATGCAAAGAGGTCCGTACGGACCAACCATGCAGGGGGGTAATGATTTTCTCCGGGATTTGAGGGAATATTGTGGACTTTAAGGGGATTTAGTAATCATTGAAACAAAAAGGTTCGTACGGACCTTAAATGCTTTCCTGATTTCCTGAAAATTCCCAAGAGGTCCTTTTGTCCCTTTTTATCCCAGAAAAGTTCCTCCCTTGGTTTGGCTGAGGGTTTTTGAGGGTTTTGAGTGCCAGAGGTCTTCGAGACTGCGTTTGTGAGTCTGCGGTGTTTCCCATGTGCTCGGAAGAGGGTGATCCAGATTGGGGTACTTACAATGGGGGCTAAAGAATGAAGAAAGCATCTACCCCTAACTTCAACGGCGGCAATGATGGTGGGATCTATCTTATGAATACTTAAGCAATTCACTAAGTCAGTCAGAGGGATTCTCGCCCAAATGTCTCTAGATAAGTAATGGAAACCCCAGATTTTTTACATTGACCATACATAACTTGCTTAGCACAAGATTTAGACCTAGCCATGTGCTACAAACAAGAATTTGAAGGAAAACAAAGAAATCAAAGATCTAAGTTGTTACCTGGAAAATACGAAGGATCTTGAAGAAATTTGAGAAGAGGTTGAAGGCCTGCCAGAATATTCAACGGACGAGTGAATGGATTTAGTTCCAGGTTGAGGAAACGATCAGAAACTAAAGGGTTATGGTCGGAATGTAAAGGAGATCAAAGATCGAGCAGCAAATTGGACGGAAATTAACTGGAATCACCAAAAATTAAGGTCACCGGAGAGGTTTGTTGATCGCCGGAAAGTTCTGAGAGGGTTTGGGAAGCAAGGAGATGAAAAAGTGGAAAAGGAGGAGGGGGGAAGTATTTATACAAGAGGAATTCCAAAGGATTTTGTGAGCAATTAAAATTAAGCAGCCCCCAAAAATTGAATTTCCCCCCATTTAATGATTTCAAATTTCAAAAACGTCCTTTCAAAGTCCTGTCACAGCCGTCAAAGGAATCCACCAGAAGCATGACACGTGTCAGTGTAGGTGTCAGTCTAAACCTGTGACTCTTCTGATTGACAGGTAAGGGCGGGAATATTGGGCGACAACTGGAATTTCTCGCCTGGACCATGAATAGTCCAGGTCTCGAACTTGGGGGCTACTGATGTGATTACGAAAAATAGATTTGGGCCTAAAACAGTAAAGTAGGCCCAACCTGGCTAAATGGGCCAATTGGGCCAAATGTGTATAGTATGTGTATTTAGGTAGGCCCAAGATAGTGAGGCGACAAGTATAGTGGCGACATTTGAAGGCCGGCGCGTGAGAGTAAGGATTAAGCGGGAAGTACTCCTTGGTTGTTAGTGGCCTGTACGGATATGATCAACAGGCGAGAAGAACATCTATGTTATGGATAGAGTTGGCGACAATACGAGGATTGCCGCCACTTCCTTGATTGTTGCTTGGCGACAAACATGACTGGTGATTTTAAATGGTGGTCAGCCTGCCACATGTGTACCCCACTATAACCGTCAAAATGGAGTGATGTGATAGGGTAAACAGTGAATCTCCACTAACTTTGGGGTGGTTGGCACCTTGTGTGGATGATTGACAAGTGTCCCACCATGTGCAAGGCACATGGTGTATGGGAGTATATAAGCAATTTGGAAAATATTATTTGTAAGTCTCTCATATACTCTCTAAGCTTTCTCTCTCTAAAACTCCATTGTTAACTGCTTGTTTGTAACCAGTCACTTACTCTCACGCCGGAGGGGTCACGCCGGAGACACCCCCGGCTTAATTGACGTTCGTGCTTGTGTGTAGGTGACAGTTCGACCATTCAAAGAGGAGCAGCCGGAGTATCCTTGTTTTCTATTCAAACTCAGTTCCTGTGCAACCATTTTGGCATGGTAGCATCAATTTTGGATATAGGGAGGGAGGAAAAGAAGGGAGGAGATTTGGATTCCAAAATTTTGGTTATAAATACAATTGGCAATACGTAATTGGATATTACTCTTGTGGAAGATTATAAACAGGACACCCGTTAGATTTACGGAAATTTAATATTTCCACCTCGTTGCTATAAATTTCATCCCGTTTTCCACCTCATTTTTACCTCTCTGATGTGGTGGATTATGTTATATGTAATTCCCTATTTTTCTAGACATATTATCCTTATTTTGATGTATTAAGTCTAGATTTTGATGTAAATTTGGGATAGTATGTTAAAGTGAGGTTTATTGAGAGATATTATAATTCGAGGGCACTTTAGTTGTTTTATTTCATGTCCGGATGTAATACTTTCGAGGAGCCAAATTCAAGCCTAAAAAGTTGAAGAAAAAGAGCTCAAGAGATCAAGATTGTGAAGCTGAAAACTATTCTGCAGAAATCTGAGAAATCCAGTGACCAAACTGCAAATCTGAAGACCAGGGACTTTTTGGAATTTACCGAAAATCCTGGAGGCTTAAGTGGAATTTGCAAAACTGCAGGGACTTGTTAGGAATCTCGAAATCGACTTTTGAGAAGGACTTTTGGGCTGCTTTTTGGAGGATTTTTAGAAAAGAAATTAGTTATTTCTTTCCCTTATTAGTTTCCTAGTATATATTGGACTTTTGAATAGATTTTTAGGTTTTTATCCGATGTTTTCATTATAATGGAGGAAGAAACCTTTAAAGATTATGACTTTTATGGAGAACTAATCTCCTTTGCTTTGGAATTAATTATTGGAACCGTTCTTGATTTCAATTGAGGTTAATTTCTTTTCATCTCTTTTATCCTATTTATATTTTCTCTTGTTCTTGATTATTATATTGATTACTAGGGTTTTGCAATTAGGCCAATTGCTTGATTCTTGTTTTCGATTTATTACTAGAATTTCCTAAGATTGTGTCAATTTCGGGTTTTACAAGTAGCATCTTTATAGTCCATGCACGTGTCATGGTGGATTGTGAATTAGGAGAAAATAAACAATTATCTAATTGAAATAACATTAGAAAGTGTTCTCGATCTATATCTCTTAAATCGTTAATCAATTAGTATTTTGAATCTAGACTGTGTCAGTTAGGTTTGAATATTGATTAAGGTTAGTAGTGGGTGTGTCACTGCTAGTAACTAATATTAAAGAAAGAGATAGAGATTGAAATACATCTCATGATCGAGTGAATAGGATAAAATTAAAAAGAATTGATCGATGATATTTGAATGATAGTCGGGGATAATAATTAATCCAATGTGCTTTTCTTTATTTGTTTACAATCTAGTTTTTATTCCCTTCTTAGGAAGTAATCAAAATCAATCTTAGACCCCCAATCTTGTCAAGTGACAATTATGCGAACTTATAATCGTTCTTCGTGTTCGATCCTGGACTTGCTCTAGCGACATTACTGTGGCCAAATCTTTGGTTAATTTGTAGGCGTGCGACTTTAGCCTATCAATCTCATACGAAATACATAGCTCCATTTTTTCATTTACCCTTGTTCTAAAACATATTCTAAATACAACCTATTATTTTCTAAAAACATGCACCTTTTTGGATAAAATTTTGTCTCCATCATTTGCTCTCCCTCCAATAATCCTCCACCCCTCTCTCTTTCTCTCTCTCTCTCTCTCTCTCTCCCTCGTGATGGTGTGAGAACGGTGGCTTGCGGGAGGGCCATGGTTGAGATGAGAGGAAGTTCAAGATAGTGTGTGTTGCAATGGAGTATGTGCGTTGTATATTTGTGAACAGGTGAGTATGTATAAGGTAGAGAGTTTAGGCTCGTTGGGGTAGAAGAAGTGTTAAAGAAGATGATATAATGTTGTATTTTTCATCAATGACATTATTAGAAATTGTTAAAATAGTGATAAACTCAACAACAATGGTGTTAAAAAATATTAACTCTCATTTTATATTTTAAGAATATAAATTTAAACCATGTCTAGTCGAAATACTTTTATAAATTTGATGTTGCCGCCACTTTTCTTAGGAGTACACCCTCTTGCTAAGTACACCACAACATTTTTACACCATTTACTTAACACATACCTACTTTCTCATTTTATCCTATTTCTATATTCTATTTA
This sequence comes from Adenophora triphylla var. japonica, assembly GCA_022495995.1. Taxonomy (NCBI): domain Eukaryota; kingdom Viridiplantae; phylum Streptophyta; class Magnoliopsida; order Asterales; family Campanulaceae; genus Adenophora; species Adenophora triphylla. Next base: position 10,220 of record JAFEMH010005676.1, read on the forward strand.
CGCCATATATTTGTTTTTTTTCCTTTTTCCTTTTGCCTCTGTTTTCTTTTCCTTTGCACCCAAAAAAAAATAACAAAAAATACACCATTTATTCTTCACCCACCCATCCGCCTCATTAGTGTATCCCTCTAATCGCACACACACTTGTTTTTTCTTTATTCCACACTCTTCTCGCAATTCGTGTTCTTTGGAACCCTTATGAAAAGCATCCTCAACAATAATTAGCACAAAACAAGACAAATGGTTTGATTGGCGAAAGCAGCTTATGAAAGATGCAACCAACAAACCTGCCTTTTTCTTCCTCCAACTATTTGATTTCTTGATCCTGCATGAGCCGGTCTTCCATACTTATCCATCTAATCCACTCCCATATCCCTCTTTACCAAAATTATCCAATAACAATGACTATACCTCTAGTTTCTTAATCGTCGTTGCTCAGGTCAACTTTGATTTTTCACAAATCAACGTTTCCAAACCAGTTAAGAGTATATTGACAATCCCTCTTCGTATATAGACAATCCCTCTTCTCCAAGTCCCTAATTTTTATCTCACCTTAATCAGTTTCTCCATCTATGACAACGCTTTCAATAAGGTTCGGTCGATTCAGTGTTGACGACCCTCGTGGTATTCGTATAGGATTGGCCATGTAACATTATGATTGTTTGGTTGGCATCTATATAGTTTTCCTTATAGTGTTTCGTGGAGACGGAGTGCCTGGATATGATCTCCAAGAAATGGGGGTGAAGATGGTGAAGGGGGTGGGGTAGGAAAAGTGAAGATGGTCAAGGGGGTGGGGTAGGAACGAAGGGTGGTCGAATATGAGAAATATGAATAATTTTGGGTTTGTTGGGAAAGGAAAAAGGAATATCATGTCTTTTTAGTTTTTACCAATGATATTTATAAATAAAATGGAAACGGTGTGTATAAATAAGAAAGGTGGGTGTGAATATCAACGCTCTTTGTTTTATTTCTTTGAGAGTAAAGTACATTTGTTTCATTTGTTTTCTTAAAACAATCTTGTATCGATTTATATCCACGAGTAAGTTGTGCTCTGAGTTTTAAAGGCCGAGTTTTAAAGGGAGAGAAAAGAAAGGAAGAGGAAGGAAAGGGAGGGAAAGGAATTTAATTTGTTTTCGAGGTGCTCCTGCGTTAGGTAGAAAAGAAAAGGAAAAAAATATAGAATTATCTTTGTACACTTAATGAAACAAAAAGGAAGTTTACATCTGAGCTATAAAATATGTTCATTAAAAAAAATCTTTTATAAGATTTCCCCAGTCCCAAGAAGTCTCTCACGCTTCTTACAAAGAAATGCAACGTGTTCAATCATATGAGCAATACCTTGCTCATCTTCTTCCTCATCAATTGATCCCGCGTGAACCTCCACGTGCTCTTCAAATCTACTATGTAATAACTGCCTTGCCCTATCAAATGCATCATCAAGCCAGACACTATGCTACAAGATGACAATTCAAGATTAACTTTCTTTAAAGAACACAACAATTTTCAATGTAAGCTTCATAGACAACCAGGCCCGTCTCAATCATTTTTGAGGCCATGTGCAAAAATAAATATTGGGCCCTTAATATATAAAAATAACACAATATATAAGTACTTTTTAAAATTCATTACATTGATCATAACTTTTAAATACAACTTAAATATTTTATTTAAAAAATGACATTCTTCGAGCACTCTTTGAAGCAAAATCATCAATCAAATCTTCATAATCGACACTTTTCAAGAGCTCATTCTCAATTGCTATCATCGCTAATCCATTAAGTCTTTCTTGTAACATTGTAGAACGCATATAAGACTTCAACAACTTCAATTTTGAAAAGCTTCTTTCTGCAGTTGCAACAGTCACAGGAATAGTTAACAATATTCTATAAGCAATAAACACATTAGGAAAACAATCCAAATCTTTCAAAAATTTCAAAATATCAATAGCTTTCACTTTGTCTCCGGGTAAAACATCCCTAAGCAACTTTAACTCCATATATAATTCATTCCCATCAACATCAGATAACTCATTATGCTTAAGTGCATTTTCAAATTGCATACAAGAATTCTTCAAACTTATATCATCCATTGACTTAAACTTGCGAGAAGTAAACAAGAAACCAAAAATGCTTTCATATTTTTTAAATTGTTCAAATCTCCTATTAAGAGAACTAAGTGCTTGATCGACTATGTAAAGAAAATAATTAACTCTAAATGATTCCTCTCCGGATAATGGAACAATTGACGATGTACTTGAACTCTCATCAAAGTATTTTTTTCTACGAATTACACGCTTATGAGGAAAGATAGGATCAATATGCATTTGATAAAACTCTTGTATACAATTTATTAGTAAACAAGCCAATCTCTATCACACTTTTCTCCATTTGATAAAACTCTTGTATACAATTTATTAGTAAATCTCCTAGAAAAATTATCTTTGGGACCTTTCACAATGGAGTAATCCCTTTTAGGACCCTTTTCCACTAACAAATCAATCAATTTAGAATCAAGACTATCCCATACTCTTGGATCATATATATTAGGAAAATGAAAAGTTTGGGACGGAATTGTTTGTTCCACAGTATCATTTTCAACAAAAATATCGTCAATAATTTCAGCATCAATATTGTTTTCAATAGGAACATCATCAACATTAACATTCTCATCAGGTAAATCATCTAAATTATTAATTTCAACAGGTACTTCATCAAAATTATTATTCGCAATTGGCACATTTTCATTACTATCTTTTTCAATAGGCATACTAACAACATCATCAGATAAACTAGCATCAATAGCCACATTATCAAAATTTTGGTCTTCAACCAAAATTTGTGGGTCTTTTATAATAAATCTATTAAGTGCTCCCCTTTGAGATTCATTCAATTTTTCAATTATTTTTCTTTTCTTACGCTTTTCATAACCACATTCTTGTTTTTTAATTTTATTACCAGATTCACGTTTACTATTTTTTTTAGGAGGCATTGTTGAAATTACAACAAAAAGAAAATCAGTAACACTAATGCTAATAATAAAATTATTAGAGTACAAAATTGGAATGAAAAACCTGGATGGACTGGAAATTGGGTTTCTTCAAAAGGGATTCTCTTCTCTCAAACATGGCGCATCATCATTCGACATTCATCAAAGTAATCATTAAGCCAGCCAGCTACAGAGAGGCGCAAGAAGTGCTTCAGTTCAACTTGATTTATCTATGAACATAGAGGCGCTGGAACTGGAAATTGGGTTTCTTCAAATTGGGTTTCTTCAAAAGAAGTTTTTCGTTGAACAGAGAGGCGCTGGAAATTGGTTTCTTCAAATTGGGTTTCTTCAAAAGAAGATTTATCTATGAACAGAGAGAGGCGCTGGAAATTAGAGTACAAAATTGGAATGAAAAACCTATATAAACATTTTTATTTACCGTTGTTACAATCAATCGATCGATTCCTCTTCAAAAGACGCGATTTTCGAGTTGCCGTTTGATCTTCTTCCTTGGTAATTTTCGATCTTGTTTTTGTTTTTTTCACTCATCGCTGTTTGTTTAAGAAGTGCCGTCCGTTCCGTTCACTCCGTTGTTTTAAAGAATTTCTCCTACGGCAGGCTACATGAAGGCAAAGGATTTTGGGCTAGGTAAGCAATGGACTGGAAAAAATATGGGGCCCTTGAAAATAATGGGCCCTGTGTCATTTGCTCCTTTTGCACACCCTTGTCAACGGGCCTGTAGACAACCTATGATGCCTGGATACTTTGGCTTACCCCGTCGGCAGGGGCGGAGCCAGGAATTGGCCGAGGGGGGGGCAAGATTACACGGGGGTTCGGGGGCAGCGCCCCCGAAAAAAAAAATTTCGGGTCAGACAAGTAAAAAATGGGTCGGATCCATGAAATACAATGTATTTTAGTTAACAAAAATGATAAAAGTAAATAATTCAAAGAACGATTGAAATAATGTTGAAGTATTTAACGCAAACAATTTATTAAAATATATTACTCGTACAAAAAAGAAATTCAAATTTGCTAATTAAACTTGGGATAATAGGAAGAAAGACCAAAAACAAAAAAAATGGGAAAAGCCTAACGAATTAATTAAGATTTAAAAAATGTGAGGAAAATAGGAGAAAGAGAAAAACAAAACTGTTAAGAGAAAGAATAGCAAAGATGGAAGACAAAATTAATTTAAAATATAGGTAGCAGGGTTCGAACATGGATTTGAAAGAAAACACCAAAAACTTTAACTTCACCCCTTCTACCGCTGAACCACACCACTCACTGGTGTTAATCTTGAAGTTAATTATATATATACATATATAACAAAAATATGGTGGGGGCAAAAAAAAAAAATTTCCACCGCATTTCGCGTGGAGGGGGCGAGTGCCCCCACCCCCCCGGATCCGCCCCTGCCCGTCGGAACTTTATCAACCAAAAAGTGAGCACCACAGGTGACAACTTATACAGTATAAGAAGCCGAAGAAAGAATTTTGCTCAAAAGAAAAATAGCAAAAAGAAAGTTGTTGCTAGGTAGTAAAGAAACCATACTCAAAACACGTGAACATCAACAAGAAATATGCAGAGAGGGTGAAGGGGGCCTTAACGAATAAAATCAAGCAGAAAAACATTTAAAAGATATTTTATGCGTACATGCACAAATTTAACTTTTCGGGTAACTGTCCGCTACAGTTTGCACAATCTGGAAACACTAGCCACAACTCAATCTCTCCTTTTTCATTCAGCTCCTTTTTTGCAAATCATGAGGGGAACAAAAGAAAAGAAAATAAAATAAGAAGTGAAAATACCATAAATTCAATCTGCTCGAACAAGATGAAAGTAGCAAGTAGAAACATTTTTGGAAAATAACTTCTTTCACAATTACTAATTAATTATCTTCAAGATCCTTGGCTAATGATTCTTTCATTGAAAAGCTTTGACAACCAGAAGGTTGACAGTTCAAGATCCTTGGCTAATGATTCTTTCAAATATGAGCAAAATATATAGCTAGTAGTTGACAGGAATTCCATTCGAGAGACGCCGCTGAGTGATCCGCTGAATTTACAACATTCAAATCTGAACTAACTTGAACAAAGGACGGTGGTTGATGCAATCTCAACTCTTGCAACTGTGTGGCGGAGCGGATTGTTGGAATATTTGGTATATGTGGTATGAAGTTCATAGCATATGACCTTGGGTGTCATTGGGCTTGAACTGTTATTTGGCGAGAGGAAAATTCCCGTCGGATGTTCTGCGCTCGAGGGCGGCCGCGCATAGGCCGAGAGCGGCCGCGCTTCCTTGCCGAGAAACGAGCTTCTAAATCCTGTGTTGAGCGCGGTCGCGCTCTCCTTGAGAGCGGCCGCGCTTGTGACGGGATCTGCGAATTTCCTGGGCCGAATTAGATCAGTTTTAGGTCTTTTTAAGCCCTAAAACTCTAGTTTTACCACACATATAAATACTCTAATACCTCCAGCCGTTTTTGGGACTTGAATATTGAAGAGAAACACAATTCTCTTGCTTTGATTCAAAGATCAAACACTCCCGTTCATAGAGATTTGTTCGTGAGATTCAAGGCGACTGAGATAGGACCGCCGGTGACTACCTACCTGTGTGCTGCTTTGTGGTACGTAGTTCGTGATCGTTTTATCCTCGGAGAAATTTGCCTGTACCTGAGTTGCACCAATTGGGGGCAATATTTTCTCTTAGGACAGTCTTCCTAAGGCGACTCGATCAAATCACGATAAGTTTTCTAACCGTTTGATTTCTTGTTTCTGTTTGTTTTCCTGATCCTGTTCCTTGGCTTTCGGTTTTGCTATTGGCTTAATTGGTACGTTTTGACTTGATCAATAAAATCCCCTACTGTTGATTAAATCTTTGTTTAATCTGTGGTGCTTATTAATTTAATTTCCAACAGTCTAAGAGAAAATAGTAGTTTTATTTGATCATGTCTGGTGGTTCCTCTAGCTCTCCCTTTAAGTCCCTAGTTGACACCTCCGATCTTCCGGAGAAGTTTGGTGGTAAGAACTTCAAGCGTTGGTCTGAACGCATGAAGATCTCGTCGTCAATTAAGGGTATGTCTCGGTATGTTGACATCTAAATGTCCCGCTCCGAATGGTGATGATCCGGTTAATGTGGCCGCTGTTAAACCGTGGAAGGAGCAGACGATGTTGTTCGAGGATGCATTCTGTCGCCTTTGTCGAATGCACTCTTTGATGTTTATTGCTCTGCTCCTCTCACTTCTTTGCGTCCTTTGTGGGATTCTCTTTCCAAGAAGTACAAGCACCGATGAATCCGGTGTGGAAAAGTACCAAGTGGGAAAGTTCCCGAATTATCACATGAGTGAGGGAAAGTCGGTTACCGACCAAGTGCACGAACTCCAAATCGTTTTGCAGCCACTCAAGGATGCCGACATGGGACTTCCTGATAAGTTCGTTGTCATGGCTATCATTGAGAAGTTTCCTCGATCTTGGGGGGAATTCGGGATGACCCTCAAGCATCGTATCGAAACTTGTCACTCAATGAGTTGATGAATGCAATTGCGATTCAGGAGGTGCATAATGGTAATCAACCTAGCGTACCTGTGGAGGCTGCTGCCAATATGGTTACCGGTAAAAGCAAGTTTAAAGGAAAAGGTGTGAAAACTTCTAAGGATAAAGAAAACCATGATAAGCTTAAAGTTAAGAAAAATAACTTTAGGAAGCCAAGAGCAAAACAGAACTGCTGGAATTGTGGAGAAGGTGGACACTTTTCTAGGGACTGCCCGTCCAAGAAAGGAAAAGGACCACAAGCCTCGCCGATGACCATCCCGCCGTCAACATGGTGTTGGGTCCGAAGGATTATGATGATCCCGACTCGACGCACCGGAGTTGACGATCTCGACTGCAATGTTACAAAGTATGTAACTTCTTGTCCTGAACTCTTTACTGTCTATGAACCCAACGAGTGGCTAGTTGACACGGGGGCAAATGTGCACGTTTGTGCTGATAAATTGCTATTTGTGTCTTACCACTGTCCGTGGTAGATCGCTGACGATGGGGAACTCTAGTGCCGCAAAGGTGCTTGGGACTCGGACGCGTGGACCCGAGGTTTCCCAATGGGCGCATTCTTACTCTTGCATCGAGTGTATCACGTTCCCGATATTCGTCGCAACATCATTAGTGGTTCTAGTCTAGTTAGGGAAGGATTTGAGATTTCATTTAAGTGTAATAAGGTTATTATTTTGGATTCTCGTAGTTTTGTGGGGAAAGGTTATTCCTCGGATGGTTTATTTAAAATTAGAGTTGAAACCGATGTTTGTTCGCACAACAATAATTTTAGTTCTATTGATTATCCCGTTTCTTATTCCATTGAATCTTCAAATGTTTGGCATGGTCGTTTAGGACATATTAACTATGATTACTGTGAAAAGAATGATGAACTTAGATATTATTCCTAAACATGCTATTGATAAGAATTCTAAATGTCATGTATGTGTTGAAGCTAAATCTACAAAAGGTCCGTTTAAAACGGTTGTGAGAAATTCTCGAAATTCTAGATTTAGTTCATACCGATATTTGTGAATTTAATGGTGTGTTGACCAAAGACAAAAAGAAATACTTTCTCACCTTTATTGATGATGCTAGTAGATACCGTTATGTGTTCTTGCTTAATTCTAAGGATGAAGCATTAGATAAATTCATTATATTTAAGAACGAAGCGTAAACACAAACCGGCAAGAAACTTAAACGGTTAAGGTCCGATAGAGGTGGTGAATATGAGTCTAACCCCTTCATGTATTATTGCCAAGAAAACGGAATAGTACATGAAGAGACTCCTCCCTACACCCCTCAATCAAATGGTGTTGCGAACGTAAGAATAGAACCCTTACCGATATGATTAACAGCTTTACTTATAAGTTCTGGACTCGCCCAAATATATGTGGGGAGAGGCTTTGAATACGGCTTGCCATATTCTGAATAGAGTCCCTCCTAAACATAGAAAGGAAAGCCCGTTTGAACTTTGGAGAGGTCGACAGCTAGCTTGAAACACTTAAAAGTGTGGGGTGCCTTGCAAAGGTACTTGTACCCGCACATAAAAGGAAAAAGCTTGGACCTAAAACCGTTGATGCTATCTTTATAGGTTATTCAAACAAGTTATGCATTGAGATTTCTTATTATAAAATCGAAATTTCTGCATAGATGTGAACTCTATAGTTGAGTTACGTGATGCAACATTTTTTGAGGATGTGTTTCCTATGAAGGACGGACTTCCTAAGGAATCTAACCCGACCACTAATTCCATTCCCGCTCAAGTAGAGGAGATGACAAATGTGGGGTTGATTCCGGTGCAACTCATTCGACGATGAGATTGAACCAAGAAGGAGTAAAAGGGCAAGGACCACCAAGGACTTTGGAAATGATTTTATCACTTACAATGTCGAGGGTGATCCTCTAACCTTCAAGGTTGCTATGGCTACTTCGATGCCAAGCAGGAAGGATGCGGTTAAGAGTGAGATGGATTCTATTGTCTCTAATGGGACATGGGAATTGGTCGATCTCCCTCCTGGTTGTAGCACGATAGGATGTAAGTGGGTCTTCAAAAGGAAACTGAAACCGGATGGAACCGTTGACAAGTTTAAGGCTAGGTTAGTGGCTAAGGGATTCAAGCAAATGGAAGGAATAGACTATTTCGATACCTATTCACCAGTTGCTAGAATGACTACAATCCGAATGCTTATCGCATTGGCCTCTGTATATGATCTTCCTATCCATCAGATGGATGTTAAGACCGCTTTCTTGCATGGCGATCTAGAGGAAGAAATTTATATGGATCAACCTGAAGGTTTTGAGGCCTCTGGCAATGAGAGAAAGGTTTGTAAGCTTGTTAAGTCCTTGTATGGACTGAAACAAGCCCCTAAGCAATGGCATGAAAAATTTGATAAAATTATTTCATCGTTTGGCTTTGTTACTAATGAGTTTGATAAGTGTGTCTATAGCAAGAGTATTGGTGATAGTAGTATTGTCTTATGTCTGTATGTCGATGATATTCTGTTGTTTGGAACGGATATGAGGATAATTGATACTACTAAGGAATTCTTGAAAAGTAAGTTTGAGATGAAGGATATGGGAGTAGCAAGTGTGATTCTTGGCCTTAAGTTGACTCGTTCAACTAGTGGCATAACCATATCGCAGTCTCATTATACTGAAAGTGTAATTGAGAAATTTGGTTATAAAAATTGCAAAGTGGCTAAGACTCCATATGACCCTTCATCTCGCTTCTTACTAAGAATGAAAGTGGAGTACCGATGGCTCAGTTGAGATATTCTCAAATTATTGGTAGTTTGATGTATCTTGCCAATTGTACTAGACCGGATATTTCATACTCGGTTACTAGGTTGGCTAGATATACTCAATGTCCAAATAAAGCACATTGGGAAGCTCTTGATAGAGTTCTCAAGTACTTGAAGGGAACGATTTCCCTTGGGCCGCATTACGGAGATATCCTTCGTTCTTGAAGGATATAGTGATGCAGCCGGATTGCCTATAACTCCGGAGTTATGGCCGTACGGGGTATGTTTTCACCTTAGGCGGAGTCGGTCGTTTGGAGGTCGACCAAACAAACTCGTTGTCTAGGTCTACATTTGAGGCCGAATTAGTTGCCCTTGGCACAACCGGATTGGAAGCCGAATGGCTTCGAGGACTCATGTCCGAATTGCCTATGGTCAAGCAAGCCCACGCCGTTATCTCGTACATTGTGACAACACCGCCACACCGAGAAACCGAAAAGTGTCAAGTACAACCGTAAAACTAGGAGGCACATCCAAATTAGATTAAAATCTATAAGGGATCTAGTGTCTCAAGGTGATAGTCATGATTATGTTGGTACCAAGGATAACACAATGATCCTTTAACCAAAGGGCTAGAATTTTCTAGTTCAAAATCTAGGTTCGGGATGGGATCGAACCCCGTCTCGACTCAAACGCAGTAGCAACCCAATCTACCTCGAGCGGAGATCCCACAAAGGAGATTCAATGTGGTAATAACAAGTCAAGGGTGAGTCGGAGCACCAAATAATAGATTGACATGTTACATGTCCGAGTCTATCCCCGAATAGCCTAGAGGTGCTCATTGCCGCTAATTTAGTAAAAGTTTGGAACTTTGAATGGGATCAAGTCTTTTAGACAAGATGTTAGCAAGACATCTTCCTCGAGATGCCCAAATAAGTGAGTGTTGTTGTTGGCCGCAACTAGAGGAATTTGGGTTATTCCTTGAAAGCACTCATGATAGAGGATCGGGACGTATGGCTTATAAGCGTCAAGTGTTCGATAGAGGGCCTATCATAGCTTTTGTCGTGTTTGTTACCAAAGCAAAGGCCTCTACATCCAAAGGCATTAGATTCAAGACACCCGTTCATCCGGTCCCGTGGAGGTTTGCGTTGGATAACATAGGTAGTGGTTCAAGCCTAAGGTACCATTATTGAAAGCATGGCAATGGACACCGTACACGTCATATTTCGATGAACTTGTGGGGGATTGTTGGAATATTTGGTATATGTGGTATGAAGTTCATAGCATATGACCTTGGGTGTCATTGGGCTTGAACCGTTTGGCGAGAGGAAAATTCCCGTCGAATGTCTCAAGCGCTGAGGGCGGCCGCGCATAGGCCGAGAGCGGCCGCGCTTCCTTGCCGAGAAACGAGCTTCTAAATCTCTGTGTTGAGCGCGGTCGCGCTCTCCTTGAGAGCGGCCGCGCTGTGACGGATCTCTGCGAATTTCCCCGGGCCGAATTAGATCGCTTTAGGTCTTTTTAAGCCCTAAAACTCTAGTTTTACCACACATATAAATACTCTAATACCTCCAGCCGTTTTTGGGACTTGAATATTGAAGAGAAACACAATTCTCTTGCTTTGATTCAAAGATCAAACACTCCCGTTCATAGAGATTTGTTCGTGAGATTCAAGGCGACTGAGATAGGACCGCCGGTGACTACCTACCTGTGTGCTGCTTTGTGGTACGTAGTTCGTGATCGTTTTATCCTCGGAGAAATTTGCCTCGCACTGAGTTGCACCAATTGGGGGCAATATTTTCTCTTAGGACAGCCTTCCTAAGGCGACTCGATCAAATCACGATAAGTTTTCTAACCGTTTGATTTCTTGTTTCGTTTTGTTTTCCCGATCCTTCCTTGGCTTTCGGTTTTGCTATTGGCTTAATTGGTACGTTTTGACTTGATCAATAAAATCCCCTACTGTTGATTAAATCTTTGTTTAATCTGTGGTGCTTATTAATTTAATTTCCAACACGGATATCAGTTCTTTGGGCACCTCCAGATGCATAATCCAAAACTAAGATATAAGTCCATGCGGAAACATTATAGTCATCTGCAATCTCAACTTTGAAAATTACTTCAAGTCAGAACAACCATTGAATGGGTGCAAAAACAATCATATCAAAAGTCAATTACATGGAAGACAGTACATCTTCGGAAATATAACAATCCCTCTTCGGCCATCAAGGTAAGCCCGAACATTTCTCCCCAGCAGGATCCTAAGACCATCCGTCTACGGAAGAAACGTCAATCAACCCCCTCAGTTCCTAACTGACCCCATCAGAACTCTGGACGCTTTTCCCCAACAATATGTCAGTCTCTCCCCCGAGACCGCATCCCGTTCCTAACCACATCGTTAGAACGTCAATTCTTCCGTGTTGTTAATAACGCCAGTTTAACACAACCATTCCCATCATTGCCACCCTATCCCCGGAGGATAAACCTGGCTGTCATCATAAGCCCAGCACCCAAGGCACGAACGCCTTCATCTCAGGACAAGCGTATCCTCGCAACTACGGTCTGAGGCGCCACACGCCCTCGTATGTTTCAGCAACTCCGGTCTGAGGCGCCACACGCCCTCGTATGTTTCAGAAACTCCGATCTGAGGAGCCTCACAATAGTCTCCATTCAGGTCCAGGTACCTCGCAGTGGTCTCATTCAGGTTTAGACGCCTCCCAATAGTCTCGCTCAGGTCAAGGTCCCCACGCGAGGTTCCTTGCACCTACGAACTACGATCGGCTTGATTCCCGCTCGAGATACGTAGGAATCCTTTCGCTAAGGGTCCAGCCAGCTGATCGCCCAGGTCTCTTTCAAAGTAAGGCATCCCCCGATTTGGATCCTTATCTTTTTCAACGACCCCACCTCCTTCGGAAGTGACGTCGCTAAGGGGCTAACTGTAAGTACCCAAATTCGGATCGTCAAAATCTGTTAGAAGTTAACCGGAATCCATTAACTGGCCCGCTCCAGGTTAACCGGAACCAGTTAAGCTCCCCGTTCCCAAGCCAACGAGACGTCTCGGGACTGCCCTGTGCATCCCAACGTCGAACCGTACTCAACACACGTCGTCGCACGTAAAAGTACGGCTTTCCCTGAAAAACGCACTTTCCGGCACTTTCCGGGGGCGTTTCGGACATTTACCGGACAGTTATTTTAAAAACGGACAAAACCGAGAATAGTGGCACGAACTCCCATGAGCCTGGTGAGTCATGGGACACGTGGCTTGCATGCCACAGCTCCCTAGTCACCCTTCAATCAAATTCAAAGTGAAAAGACTAAAATATCCCTGGTATACAGTCTCAGTCCGGCCAGACTCATTTGCAGACAATCCAGAATTGCCAGCAAGTCCCTCCAATTTCCAAAGTTTCACAAAACCCCCTGGTTTTCACCCTCAGTCCGTCCGGACTGATCATGAAATTTTACCTATAAATACAGAGGCTGTCAAAGCCATTTATAACAACAAAAATTACTCCCTTTCTCCCAAAAAGCCACGGCCCAACTGAGTTACATCCCTTCCCGAGCCCCCGTTTCGCCTCGATTCGCGTGAAAACTCCGTATTTCGATCAAATACGACCCCCACCACCTCAAAACACCGTTCTAAACACATTTTTGTATCCCGCATACGCCCCCCGAGCCAAAGGAGCCGACCCTAGCCATAGGTAGCTCCCTGTCTCTTTAAACTCTCGTTCCGTCTCGGTTTACGCGCCAGTCGCTACAACCGTTTCGGACGACGTTGTTGAAATGTAGACGTCACCGTCTAACGGTGCCCGATACGTTTTAGTCCGCGATCCTCTTCTCTTCCCGTAAGAGAAGTAATCTCGGGTTAAAACGGCGTTCCTACCCGCCCGCTTTAATTATATGTCATTTACCAATTCCGGATCGTTTGATCCGTCGATCGTCATTTAAATTCCTGTCATTTACAGATTCCGGACCGTTTGATCCGTCAAACGACACCATTTTCAACCAAAAGCCGTTTCACAACGTTTGGGCTCAAAATATAAAAACCTCGTGGCGACTCCTCTCCTTCCCAAAAAGCGAGGTCTCAGACACCAACCCTCCGCGAAAGACAACCGCGCTTTTCGCTTGCGCAAAATCCCGGGTAATTTCAGAGGCAAAGGCAGATCCTTGGTTTGAGGAATCCCCTTGACCCCGGCCAGCGGGGCACCAGAAAGTTTGTCCGTAACGGGCAGAGAAACGCCCTTAGCAGCGACCTTGCCTAAGGCAACTTGCCTCTCCGCCGCCTCTTTCTCCTCTTGGCATAATTTGTTGGCCCTCATTTGGGCAGTAGTAAGCTTGGCCATCTCAGGAATATTCAGCTGGATCTACTCTGAAAGAAAAAAGAGTTTGATTTGAGAGTAGTTCAAGCTATGAAAATCAAATCAAAAGCAGTTAAGCAGTTTAACAAAGACAGAAAAGAGACTGATCCACTCCGGAGGTTCGCAGACCACGCCCATCATACAAGTCCTCCAGTTGGCCTCAAAGTCGAAAAACTCGTGAAACCCTCCAATCGGGATCACGGAGTTGGGGCCCAATGGCCACCCTAGGGGCATAGTAGCGACCCTCCCTTTGAGGGGCCACCCCTGCAAAAATCAATAAGGGCTCATTATTGATAATCGCACTCACGTCAAAGACCGGCTGCACTCTCTCGGTCACGAACTGGGCTAGGTGGAGGGCTAGAGAAATTTGAAGCTCTTCGGAGGCATACGGGCTAGGATAAGAGCCGGCAGCAACCCTAACAGGGACATGATTCAACGGCTTGGCAAAAGACCACCCAAACCTAGACTCTATGACCAGGATGTTCTTCTGGTTCCACTGGTCAAATTTATTTGTGGGGGCAGAGAAAGTCAGGGCAGAGTTGTTCTTAGTTTTCAGCCCAAGGTTGTCGTTGGTTATTTGGTCGGAGTAGAAGGCGTATAGCCCAAAAAGAGAAGGTTCAAAACCCAAAACCCTGCAGACCGCTATGAAGGAGACAAGGGCTCTAATGGCATTAGGGGTCAGGTGCATGGGAAGACAACGGTTGAAGTTGAGAAATCTGTTGATAAAGGGGTCAAGGGGAAGTCTCAGTCCGTTCTCAAATTGGACCCCATAAAAAATACATGCTCTATTGGCCTCGCGGATATCTGCCACCGTCTCCGGTCTCAGTCTCCACTTCACCTCCACTTCTTGCAGTTCGTGGACACGGAAACAGTTGGGGTCAACAACGTAGGTTGTATATATCTCGGACTCCCAGTCCGTAGGGGTCACCTCCTTGGCTCTCTTCTTTTGGTCGCGGCCAGGATTGGGGCCACCAGCATGACTCTTGCCGTGGGCAGCATCTGCATTCTCCTCAAAGGCATCAACAATCTTCGTTGCCTTCTGGGCCATACCCACAGCCATACAGTCATCTTCCTCGCGGTCATCTAGCTCGGTCTCCGCACTCTCAGAGCCAAAGAGACCGGTAGATGACCCCCTTGAGGGTTCCTCTCCACCTCCATTCGCCTCCATATCTTCACCGTCATCCTCACTACTCTCCAAGTTCACTACGGGCACAAAAGGGGCCTCGGTCTGGACTTCTTCGGGGTAAACAGTGTTAATGGGTTGCACGTTTAGGGGAGTGCTCGCCAAGAAGGAATCCATTTTCATCTGGTTGGGGTCCATTAAGGAAACTCCTAGTCGGTTATCACTCTAGGGTTATGAATCGTTCTCCTCACCAGTTCAACAAATTTCTCTCACGTGTAAGTACCCCAATTTGGATCACTCCTCATCCGACGCACGAGAAACACCGCAGACTCACACAAACGCAGTCTCGAACACCCGTAGCCTTCAAAAATCCCAAAAACCACCAACCAAACCAAGGGGGGGCTTTCTGGGATAAAAAAGTACAAAAGGACTTTTAAGGAATTTTCAAAAATATGGAGATTGTGTCTTGTGTCGTGCGACACACTCTGCCAGGAGACATCATAATTACAAAATCCCCTTAAAGTCCACAATATTCCCTTAAATCCAGGAAACCCAAAAAACTGGTAATGGCTGATAGTACCGTCCGATAACTTTAGCCAGAATCTGGACCCTATAGAGGGCTCCCCCCTCATATTTTTCACACCTACCTCTTCTTCTCTCTCTCTCCCAGCCTTCAGGATTCCCCTCTAAAACCCTTTGGGGCAATCCCGGTCCCTTTCGGTTCCCTCCGAGGCATTTCGAGGCCCCTCTTGGTACTCCGAAGCCCTGCCAAGCGCTCCTGAGACGCTCCCGAGCTACCCCGAGGCACTCCCGAGGCATCCTGAAGCCCTGCTGGTCCATCCCAAAGCCTTGCCGGTCCATCCCGAGGTGTCCCGGTCCATCACGACGCACGCCGAACCTCTGCCCGAGCACAACCGACGATCCCGAGGCACGCCGAATCTCTGCCCGAGTCCAGTCAATAATCCCGATGATCCCAACGCACGCCGAACCTCTGCCCGAGTAAAGGTATCTGGAGTGTTGCCATCACCCAATTCTAAAGGACGGACTGGACCGAAAGTGGGGGTCTTCATCAAATCCTAAAAAACAGAAATAGAGATGAGGAAAGAAATTAAAATACAACTGTTAATTACGAAGGAAGGATCTGAGGAAGAAAACTCTAATGAAGATAGCACAATTTCTCTTTATCTAAGGCTGTTTGAAGGTTTGAAAGTGATGAAAGGGTTTGAAGGGAAAAGGATTTGGTATTTATAGGCCTACCTATACGGGTCGCCCCGTATTAATTAGCCCAAAAACAGTTCCCCTTGAATCACGAACTGGCGCCAACGTTTGGAAATTCGAAATTCTGTCAGTTGGCATTTATGGCGCCTCTTAGATGATTGACACGTACCCTCCGTACCTGACACGCGCTGGCGTTTCACCTGCCAAGGGGCCCACCAGCTTAACCGGGAAGTAGAGCAAGAAAGCTTCTACAAGCTTCCTCACGTGCCTCTCACATGTGCCAATTTGCACGGGAGGCAAAGCAAAACCAGTGAAAAAACACAACACTGGTGCCCGCAGAAACACGATATGACCAAAGATTCTTGTGTTTCTTTGATTATTTCCGCTGCAATTAAATTATTTCAATTATTCTATTTTTGAATTGGTGTGAGTTGTGTTGTTCTTAGTGTTTTCAATACTAATAACAACACTTGTGAGTTTCATCTCACATTTCTAACATTTCTAAGCCATCAACATTTTCAATGATAGTTGTTACTTTTTCCGGATTTCAATCCCTGCAAAAACCCTACTGATTTCAATTCGTGTAACATATTCATTAATCCCTTTGACTTTCTTGTTTTATCTTTGTTAAATGTGAACAATCTTTAGGGTTCTTAATTTTTCAATTTATGGAATTATCTACTAGTTCAGCTCCATCATCTCCTACGGGTATCGGTACTCGGAGAGATGGGATGTTATTGCCTGTACTGCGTTTCTTGCAGGCCCCTGTTACCAGCATATTGGAATATTTCGGTGTTCTCCTCACGGCGATCAAGAATCTGAAAGCTTGATACCCAGCTTTGTCGAGGGATTCTGATACGGGTACGAGGTGGAATACTAGCAGTAATAGTACTGGTAATGGGGAGGTTTCGATTAGGATAATGGGTGATGGGGAGCAGGAAGGTGAAGGTGGTGGTGGGACGGTGGCGGAGTAAAGGGTGGAAGTGGAAGAGGAGGGGTATTAATGAGATTACAAAAAATATGTGAGGATAAAAGTGAGATAATAATAAAAATTGTCAAGTTTCCACTTTCTTTCCTTCCATTTTCTCTCAATTTTGGGAGGAAAATTTTGTGAGGAAAATCCTAAAAATTTTCATTCCATTTCTTTCCACTACCTCCCTAAATCTCGGAAGCACGCTAACGAAGGAAATTTATAAAAGTTTCCTTCCCTTTCTTTCCCTTCTCTCAATTTTTAAACTCGGAAGTAGGACCTAAAGAAACAATGCGGAAAGGTAGCCATACAATTTTCTAATAAATACCGCTGCACAAGCATTAATTAAGCATAACAATGTATTCAAAAGCAAATTTTCCAAAAATATAATTCCTTTTAATTATTACTCAGTATTAGGGGTGGATCTACAGTGATGCCTGGGGTTGCCCAGACAGCAAAAAAAAAGTTTTTTTTTTGCAAAATGACGTCGTTTTGACTTGTTTAAAAAAAAAACTAAAAAACCGAATATATTGGTTCGGTTCTAATTCAAAAAATATAAACCATTAATAAATCGAACAGAACCGAAGATTTATTAAACTACGTCGTTTTTGATTAGGTATATACTCCCTCCGTCCCATTAATAACTTCACTTTTTGTCAAAACGGGTGTCCCGTTTAAAGCTTCATCTTTTCTAAAATGGCAAAGAATCTTTACTATTCCACCCACTCATTCTCTCTCCTATTTTACTATTACACTCACAACATTTTTCAAATTTACTATTTCCTCCACTCATTCTTAGACGTGTCCATCCGGTTAAAATCGGCGGTTAAAGGTTTTAACCGCCGGTTAAAAAATTCGTTAAGTTCTAACCGTAACCTAACCGTTAACCGTGTACTAACGGTTACGGTTATACAGTTAACGGTTATATCCGGTTATCACGGTTAACACGGTTAAAAATGGATTATTTTTTTTCAGATTAGTCCTTTTAACGGAATAGTTAACAGTTTTTGTTAACTTTTGTTCTGTATATCCCCTTCTTTCTTTTTTTTTTGAATAAAGAATACTATTTGAGATGTTAGTTATTAGTGATTTTTTTTTGAAAAAGTTTTATAAAAAAAGTTAAGAATTTTTAAATAAATGAAATTTTGACGAAAAATGTGTTTAACAAATTTTTTTAACTGTTATTTTTTATTTTTTTTGGTTAACCAAAGATATTTGAGAAATACTCCCTCCGTCCCGGCCGAAAAGCCACAAAACTAGCCATGCACGCAAAATAAGAAATGTGATGTAGGAAAGAGAAAAAGTTTAAATGTTGTGAGTATGAAAAATTAAATAGGAAAGAGAATGAGTGGGAGGAATAGTTAGGAGAGAGAATATTGTGAGTGTAAAAGTAAAGTATGAGAGAGAATGAGTGGGTGGAATAGTAATAAAAACTTTCCTTTTTGGGAAAGTGCCTTTTTAAATGGGACGCCCAAAATGGAAATTTGTGGCTTTTCGACCGGGACGGAGGGAGTATTTCTTTTAAAAACATTTTTTAACATTTTTTTGAAGAAAACAGTTAACTTTTTAACAGATTTTTAACTAGTTCTATTAAAAAGTTAACTTTTTTTAAAAAAAAAAAAAATTGGATAAAGAAGACCATTTTAGACTTTTGTTTACTACATACATTTTTTGCAAAAAATTATATAAAAAAAGTTATGAATTTTGAAAGAAAACTTAACTTTTTTTTAAATAAACGAAAGTATATAAAAGAAAAAGGGAAGGTACCCTTAAATTTTATTAATTAAATAAAATTACATAGAGAGGGACAACCAACCTTACCCTTTTATAATTAAGGGGGGACATTTAGGAGCCTTTACCTCAACCTAACTATTACAATTCAATAAAAATAAGCCTAATCTAAAAAATTAAAATTAAAAACTAATCTAATCCTCACTAGTCACTTCCCGTAGAGTCATCCACATCGTATTGCTATTTTGGGTCAAGTGTATCCTCTTCATAAGATATATCTTGTTCTCTTTTTTCCGATCTAACCCAATCCCCAAGTAATAGTTGATTTTCCAAGTTTTCAACCGTTAGTTGGGAACGTCTTTCATCCATAACATTTCCTCCAATGCTAAATGCGGATTCGACCGCCACCGTTGACGCGGGAGAAGCTAAGACTTCTTTTGCAATTATAGAGAGTATAGGATAACTTTCGTTCCTTCTTGACCACCACTTTAAAACATCAAAATCATTTGGATTATCACTACTTTGATCCTATTCAAAAGTAGTGTTGATATATGTTTCTAACTCCAAGGAAATGTTAGAGGAAGAAGAAGAAGTCCCTACTCGAGGACGTTTCTTTTTGCTATACAAATTAGCAAAAAAATGATACGGATCCGACTCAACAAAATCACCACCAACATCTTGAGAAGAAGTAGAGTCAACATGTTGAGAAGGATTTCTATGAATTGCATTATATTCGTTATAAAGAGACACCAAATTATTTTTTGTAGTATCAATAATATTCGACGGAGATTCATGATCACCGTCACCTCCGGGATATAAATTAGTATAATAAAAAGCTAAAATGGTCGCCAACTCATCTAATTTAACACGGGGATCTAATACTTTTGCAACAAAAAATAAAGACGGAATAGTGGCAAAATATTTAATCCACTTTTGTCTCATGAAAAAAATGCAATCTTTTAAAACATAGCAATCTTTTAAATTATTAAAACTACTAACAATTGCAACACATTGCTCAAGAACCAAAATGGAAGTTGGATAATAAACTCCCGATAATGCCAAAGTAGCGGTGTTAAAAATCTTTAGCAATTTACACAAATTAGTGCATGCATTCCATTGATAAGCAAATAAATGTTGATTATTACCAAGTGTAGCAAAAAAATCCATAAGAAGCTCTTTATTCTCAAAATCATCTTTTAACATTTTATAGGTGGAATTCCACCTAGTTGGAAAATCGAAAGTAAAATATTTGTCACCGAGATTTTGATTTCTTAAAAACTTAATCCATTTTTTGTTACACTATTTCTTTTAGAAATATATTCAAGAGCCCCTCTAATTGGGGAAACATGTTCTTCTAATGCATGCAAACCATCTTTAACACATAAATTAATAATATGACATAAACATCTAATATGAAAAATTTTATCACCAAATGACGGTTGACAAACTCTAATCAAATCCGGTAAACTAGCGGTATTAGCACTAGCATTATCAAAAGAAATACTAAATATTTTATTCGTAATCTTATATTTTAAAAAAATTACACGCAACTTTGAACAAATTGCTTCGGCGGTATGGGGGGGATCAAAATTTTCATATGCAATTAATCTTTTTTGGATAGTCCAAGAATAATCTATCCAATGGCAAGTAACACCTAAATAACTATTTCTTTGCCAATGATCACTCCAACCATCGGCACAAATTGAAACTTTGTTTGGTAAATTTGATAAAACCTCAATTAAAGTTTTTTGATATGTCAACACCACCTTATGAATATCACGTACGAGAGTCGAACGTGGTACTCTTGAGGCGGCGGGAATTAAAGAAAGTCGTATAAATCTTTCATAAAATTCATCATCCGCAAAGTTCAAAGCAAGTCCTTTAAACAAACAAATTTGACCAATTCTTGCCTATAAATGAACTTATTAAATTTAAATAGGACGGAAGACGAACCTTGGGTGGTGGTTGGAGCTAATTGAGTTTGATCACTCGAAATGCCAAGTTTATCGGGATGTTGTGTGCGTGTGTGGGTGTTAAGTGACCCATGCCCTCCACCCTTCGTAAATGGGTAGGATTTTGGACAATAGTTGCAAGTCGCTCGATAATAGCGGTCGTCATCGGGATCAATTTGCTCTTTTCGAAAATGAATTGTAAATGTGTCGGACGTAGGGGCACGTGAACGTGTTGGCGGTTGTTCTTGACCTTGTTCTTGTCCCCGAGCACGACCACCTCGAGCTTGGCCTCGGCCTCGGCCGCCCCTACCCCTTCTACCACTTTCAACAACATTTTCATCCACATCTTGCTCATTTTGTGTAAATTGTTCCGCAAAAAATTCGGATTCTGCTTCGTTATGATGGAAGGAAGAACCAACAACTTCCTTGCCTAAGTTGCCTCTTCGAGAAGACATTTTCGTTAGAAAATTGACTGAAATTCGAAAAAAATGCTAACTTTTCGTTAAAAAACTAACTGAGAATTGTAAGAAAACTAACTGAAACTGAAAAATGAATATAATGAGAGTATGAGAGGCTTAGGATATTTGAGTAGAGAGAGAGAGAGAGTAGAAGTAGAGAAGTAAGGTGAAAATGAAATGGTGAGAGGGAGGGAGTGATATTTATAAGATTTTTTTTTCAAGATTTTTTTTTTAAATTGAATTATTGAATGGAATATGAAATGGGGAGGGGACTGGCTGGCCATTTGGCCGTTGCCTGGGACTGGGAAGGACGCGAGGGGCGGGGGGGGCAGCTGCCAAGTAGCCGTTGTTGCCTTGGGAATTTGAATGGGGCATGGGACTGGGGGGCAAACTAGCCGTTGGGGAGTTCAGCGCCTGTCTCGGCGGTCGCCCATGCATGGCCCAGCGGCCGCCCACGAGTCGAGTATAGAAGGTTTAGGAATTTGAGAGTATTTTGAATTTGACTGGTTAAACTGTTATAACCGCCGGTTATTTAAACGGTTATAACCGGTTAAATAACCGACGGTTTGCGAAAATCTTAACCTTAACCGAATCGGTTAATCGCCGGTTTCGGTTAAGTCGGTTAACGATTTTGACCGGTTATTTGACCGGTTTTTAACCTCCGATTAGCCGGTTTCGGTTAGCTTTTGGACACGTCTACTCATTCTCTTTCCTATTTTACTATTACACTCACAACATTTTCTCCATTCACCAATTTCCTTAATTTACTTGTCGGGGCCAAAATGGTGAACTTGTTATTGGGACGGAGGGAGTATATTACTCCGTATACATCAAAAACAAATCTCAGTTTTTCATTGAGAATTGTTATATAAACCCGTAAAATTGTTGAGTAAACCCGTAACATTAAAACCATCCCAAAAAATTAAAACAAACCCCCCATTTTTCCCTTTATACCCCACTCACCCACATACCCACACCCACACCCATTAACCCTTTCATTTACTCTCTCTCACCCACACCACCCATCACCATTTTTAGAGAGAGAAAGAGAGAGAAAATCAGTTTGAGAGAAAGAAAAGAAGAAGAAATCAACTGATTTTTAGAGAGTGAGAGTGAGAAATTTCGATTTTTGGTTCGATTGCATTTAAATTTCTGGATTTGGGTGGTTCGGCCGCTACCAACCGAAATTTTGGATCTGATCGGCCAGTAGTGGCCGAACTTTGCTTAAAAATCGTCCACACCCGGCCGAACCACCCAGATTCGGCAAACCAAAGCCGAACTTTTTAAAAATTTCGGTCGGGTGTGGCCGAACTTTTTCAATATTTTCGGTCGGGTGTGGCCGAACCTGAACTAAATTTCGGTCACTACTGGCCGAATTTTTGCAAAACGATAAAAAAATTTTTTAACAAATTTATATGTAGGAATTGCAGATTGTTTGAAGAATCTGTTTTTAATATGTTGAAGAATTGGGAATTGGAAAGTGAGAAAATAGGGTTTAATGGAGAAATGGTAGTGGGTGGAGGATTGTGTCGAAGCTGCGTGGTGGCGATTGGGATGGTGGTGGCCGGATTCGAGAGAGACGGTTGGTTGGGATGAAGGGTGGTAGAGTAGTTAGCTTGAGGGGGAAGGTGAGGTAATGGGTGTATGAATTAGGGTAGAAAAGTAGTTTCATTCGATGGCATAATTGTAATTTGTACGTTGTTACGGGTTTCCTCAACAATTTTACGGGTTTATATAACAATTCTCTTTTTCATTCCCCATTTGCGGCGTGACCTAGGTTAGGTTTGGCCGCTCCTCACTTCCTCCCTTCCTCGTCGCCGCCTCCTCCGTTGCCGCTGCCTTGATCAATCGCATCTACGTCGGTCCTTTTTCGCCGCTGCCTTGGTCAACCAAGGAATCAATTGGGTACAGATCTAACTCATTTGCATCTTCGTTGTAGACTTGTAGTATTAAATTTTGATAATCTACGTTAATTGTTCTTTGTTGACATCCTTTCTTGTTGAATTGGTAGGAGTCATTTACACCTACACGGCTACACGGGCTAAAAAGTGGGTGCAAGAACTTCAGAAGCAAGGTAAGCAGTTTCCTTTTTTTTTTTTTTTGCTTTATTTTATTTCAGCATAGTATATGAGTTTCAAGAAGGGTGAATGTGGTATGCTCAGCTTAATTATTTTCGATCATGATAAATATTAAGTCTCCTAGATGTTTTCTTAGAATTCCAGAAAGCCTAAACTGTAAATTCATTAGTTCCTCTAATCTCAAAATTCTGTAAATTCATTAAAATTCATTAGTTTCGCGCCATTTTTTTTTAGTAAAAAACAGGCTAACACCAATTTCAACTACCCCTACATTGGTTTCAACTATTGAAAACTACTTTCAACTACCCATTTTCACACCATTGTAAATGGTCTAATATTTCAACTGCCATTCAACTAACATTCAACTAACTCTCCCCTACAATGGTTTTGTTTAATTTTTTTAACACCTTCCAACTCATCATCCTATATATTTTATTTTATATTCTTTATTTCTATGATTAATAAAATTATTATTATTATTATTATCATTTATAATTAAAAAAATGCTTCATAATTTTTTTTTAATTCAATTCAAAAATACTTCACACTAAAAAGATATTGAAAAATTGAAAAAAAGAGGTAACTTGGGATAATTGAGAAATTTATATTGAAAAAGAGGATTTTGTTTTCTACGTCCAAATCAAATAAAACAAGACTCTATTTATAGAGGAAAATAAATTATGAATTTTGGTGTAAAAAAAATTAATTTATTATACAGAAATTGAGCTAAAAAATCCGGGTAGAGAAATTAAATCAGAAATCCTCAGGACCAATCAGATTTCGCCACGCCTTTATCCTAAAAAAGGAAAAAACGCGCCAGACGCGCCTTGTCCCCACGTGTGTTACACGCGCCGATGTTGGCCCAACCAGCTGCCGCCACGTGTCTCTGATGCCGGCCCACTTAATGTTTCAACTCTAGTTGAAACAATTCAACTACCCCCTCTTTTTTTTTTTTTAAATTTCAACTACCCTCTCCATTGGTTTCAACTATTTAAACTCTCTTTCAACTACCCATTTTCACACCATTGTAAATGGCCTTTGCACAAAATAATTGAGTATTTAATGTGTGAGTGTGAAATATACACACCCACCAAATTAATTACTACGCCCACCGTTTTTTAATTGCTAAAATTGCATTTAAGTAAATGACAGTTCAATCCTAAGCTTAAAATTATATTTCTAAATTGGTTTGGACACACACCCCCAGATTATCAATAATTCCTTCAAATTAATTACTACACCAACCGTTTTTTGTAAATTGAATTTCAAAACAATATTGAACTTCAAATTAGAGTGTTGCGAAATTACCTTCGATTTCAGTAATATTTGATGAAGAAAAGTTGAAAGATCAATGGAACTTCAATTGCGATTCTAGAGAGAGAAAAAGAGGAGAGAAAGCTCCAAATCTAAAATGAGGTTTTGTGAAATGGCGGTTGATTTTTTGATAGGGCGTTATGACACGCGTCATTTAAGTTGGTGGCTTGTTTGTAATTTGAAGAATTTTCACATGGGCACGCGTGTATTAATTGAAGCTCAGGACTAGGTGGCAAAATCTTATAATGTCCATCCTCGGTGATAGAATTCATTGGGATAAGGGACTATTTGGTGAGTGCCCACTCTTCCTGTGTATAGAGATAGGAAATAAGTAAATTGTAAGTTTTGTTCTTTTTCGCCTGATTGTCATTTTCATTTTCATTTTCGCTTGTTTCCTAACCAAACCCTAACCCTTACATTTCAGAGCGGCCGTCGAGGTTCTCTTGCGCAGGCAGCCATGAAACGATGTCGCTCATCAACCTCTGTGATTGATGCCGAAAGGAGAAGCAGAGGGGAGTGGTGTACACGGTATTTGAGGATTATGATGGTCAATATTTTATTTATGAACTTGGTTCGATAGAGGGTTCACGGGGAAGATAAGGAATTACAACAACAGCCGATTGAAACCCTAAAATCATTGCCCATGGATATGTTCTTCTTTTCTGTTGATTCCAAACTCTACTTGTGTGGTGGTATTGCGGATGGTGGAAGGGGAGATGAGTCACTCAAGACATATATGTTTGACATCAATTCGAAGAACAATGGTATTGTTTATATTGATTCCATGAACTCTCCTAAGCCTCAGCCTTTGGTTTCTGGCCCTGTTGATGATCATAAGTTTTATATATTTAGCGAGGCATCTGAACCTCTAAATCATGGTCTCCCTAGTTTTGAGATGTTCGATACAAATACTAATAGGTGGGAATCTCTCTTTGTTCCTTCATATTTATCTGGTTTGTATTTTAGCCTGTCTGCTCTTTGTGCCTCAAATATTTTTCTTTACACAGAGTCTATCGGCCTAGTTGTATTTTGTGTAAGAACTGGAGTTTGGGGTAAACTTCCCCTCCACTGCCCAGATCATCGTCTACCCCGCCGTTTCCTATTTGATAAAGGGAATTTTCTATTTTGTGAAGACAATATCCATTATATATTAACCTCTGGAGATAGGGTTCTGCCTCGTGTATACTCAATAAAGAAGGATGATTTGGATCTTGGTCCAGTTGCCACGGTTCACAAGTTAGGGCAGGTGGATGGTTTTCTTGAGCGTTTGAAGAAATTAGATGACGTCTCCCGTAGTATGGAAATAATCATAAACTCCTTCTCTCTTAATGATAACTCTACTATGTGTATTGTTCGCACCGAGAAGAACGATTCTTCTAGCTATGAGCACTTTGGTATTGACATTTTCGATGTTCGTTATGTTTTGATGGAGGACCGTACCAAGGTAAAGGTGGAGGTAGAGAATACCTTGAAATACAAATACCACAGCAAATCAAGCATGTTACCAAGACATTTCCTTGTTCTTTTTGCATGATACAAGTAAGTCTCCACTTCTATGCATCATTGGATAGATTTTGTTGCTTTTATATCTAATTATGCTACTTCATTAGTTACTGCTTATATAGAAATAAAATCCGGAGTTTTGCTTTCCATATTCGTATTTTTTCATCTTTGTTGTGCTTTCCAACTTTTAATTGAAGCTGAGAAATTCTTTTGCTGTTATCTTTATTTGCTTGATTCTTACCATCCACCCTATAGATTTATAAGTATTGCAAGTATATAGTGAAATATGATATTTGTTTAAGGTGATTCCTTAAAAATGGACACTCATTCGGGAAATAATATTTTGAAAAATGAGTTCTTATTTTGAGATGAAGGGGCACAAGTTTTTGGTGGACTTAACTTGCACATTGTAATCTAATAATATGCACGTGTACACAAACTTTTCTGGTATGCACCTGTTGGGTACGCACTCTCTCACAATCATACACACTCGCACAACTTCACTGTGTGTTTATGCTTTTTGAGTGTGTGTACTCACTGGTCCGAATCAGTCGGTCTACATATTATCATAGTTTTATTTTGTGTTTACCCAATTCTTAAAAATCCAGTGCTTGAAAGGATGTGATCATTTTGGAGTAGTTTGAAAATCTTATCTCCATTGCGTGTCTCATCAAAGACATTAGGCCTTAGCTTGGAATAAAACACCAAAAACAGGTCAATCTTTAGTGCTTCTAGAATGAAGATTGGTATTACTACCAAGCTTAAGTCTCAGGACACTTTTGGCAATCATGTTCATCTTATGGTATCTTATATTCATGTATTCTACCATTATGACTGCCATTGGCTTCCATGAAACTCATGTCTTGTTTTCTTCCAACGTAGAAGTCGCTTTCTTCAAATCACACGATTCGTGTTCTTGAGGGAGTTTGTTTTTGCTCATAAACCAATGTGGATGTGTTAACTTTTGACTGTGGTACTTGACTGTTTGTGTATGGTTTGTGGTTTGTGGTTAGGGGTTGGTTTTATTTATGATTTGCTACTTTCTTTCTTTCTTTTTTGGCCACATAGACTTTCTTTCTTGATGTGTACACCATGAGATTTACACTGTCTTTCCTACAACCCACAACTGGTGTAAGTGAACCTGAGTGTTGTTCATTGTGTTTATACATTTCAGTTTTGTTTGGTACGATTATTGTCTGTTACCACTCATCTCATTTTTAGCTGCAGGTTTCGTGGTAGGGAGGTGGCTGGAAACTTGAAGGGGATCGTTTTATCAAGCAGAAGCCACAAACATTTCCAGTATGGGGGTTATGAACGTAAGGAAAACTTTGGTGGTGGTTGTTATGTTCTGTTCTCCAAGTAGTTTAGTTGTCCATTGTCTGTAATTTGAACTATTTTATTTTCCACTTGAACAAGTTATTTTGCATGCAGCGAACAACTTGAAGACAATGATTAAGTTTATTTATCAATGTAATATTTTGGTTAAATCTTTGGATGAACTAACATAGATGTGAATGTTATTTCCTGACAAGTTTGAGTTGCATAGAAATGTTAATTTTATTTGGTGGACTGCCAGGTGATCATTTGGCAGACACAGTATATCAAATGAAATGAGGGAGCCAGAGTTGTGAAACTATTCTGAGTTTGATGTGATATTGGCGGCAAAAATATTGTGGCGGAATGTAGATAAGCGTAAGAGGGGGATGGTATACAAGAGAAAGGGGAAGGGAGGAGGTAGGGATGTTGAAGACGTTATAAGTAGAGGTGTAGATAGGGGTGGGAGATCACCCCCGAAAATTACAACTTACTAAAATATCAAATATTACAATTACAAACAATGAAACAATAATAATAACAACTACAATTATTATGCCAAATATATCCTTCCGTAACCACGGTTACAGAGCAACCTTATACACCAAACGGTGGCATAGCGAGTACTATGCCTATAGCTTAATAGCTCTTCCTTATTCAACAGTGGGACCATAGAAGATTTACCATGCCCGAATCTACATCTACGACCCTTAATGCCAAAGTATTCTCCATACAATGCGCGAGAGGGAATAGGACCAAGGATACATTTGCACCACCTTGTATCTGGTGTTAGACTCGAAATCTAAAAGAAAGATCCTCTTCATAAGAACTTTACGCAAATCACAGTAAGTCCGGACCTTGTTAACAGGAATTTGCAATAATAATCAAAGGTCAAACACCATAATATTAAAATTAGAGAAAAATCACTGCCGCAGAAAAAAATGACCAAAACACAGACCTAGAACAATATCAAGAATTTTGTAGCCATACAGCTCCTATCCTTGGCTAATGTTATCACATTATCAAAATGGCACAAGGACATATCTTTTCAGGTAGTCTCTCAAATGTAAACATGTTTTTTTCAATCACGGTAATGCGCATTTTCAATAGCAGGAAATCATTTTGCACATCCAAACAGAGGAGCACTAAAATATCAAAATGCATCTTTCAAGGCCTTCGACTACCATAACGTTGATGAATTTTCAACTTAGTTTTCCACTGGAAACACCAAGAGGAGGACTATCTTATTGGGACAACCATGCATTATCTTCAAAGTTCAGATTCTCTCTTGGAATTAAAGAAAGTATCTTACGTAACTGAATATAATACTGCATGAATGGTGGCAGGTGGCGATCAGTTTTCGACGACCGATTTCCGACGGACGAATGGCGGTGGTGGCAGGCGGCAGTATTGATGATGCCTAGTAAAAGAAAGAACATGCCTAAAAGAGTAAGATTAACGTAAAAACCGTCCCAAAATGAAGTAAATGAATAAGGGTAATATTGATACTTTGATCAATGTTACTCTTTTGGGCGTATTCTTTCTTAATTTTATAATTGTCAATTTTTTTCCAAAAATATTTAAATTTTTATTTTTATTTTGCATCAATTGAATTGTAACATCCCGCTCAACTGTATATCATATCATTTCATGCATTGCATTATTACTAGTACTCAAAAGCCCGTGCCATTGGCACGGGTCAGTACCCCACCTAATCAAAGATTTTCCTTATCATAATTCTACACTATTCCAAAATTTATTTTTGATCATGAATCAAGAACTAAACACAGTTTCTTGGCCAGTCTAAGTTTAGTTTACATCAAACAGAACAACAAACTGTTTCAAACTAAATAAAGTTGAGCAAATGAAAAACAAAGCTGATGTTTTATTTCAGACACCCTATAACTTATGACTGATCCCCCCCAGCCCAAAAAATAAATAAAAATACTTTAAACTGTAAATGCTGAAATTATTTCTGGAAAAACTTAACTTACTGTTCGTTGTTCCATCTTCTTTGCTTTGTTTCAGTAATTTCATCTTCTGCTGAAGGAAGAATTCTGCCGGTTGCAGCATAATGTAGAACATATCCACATGCCTTGTCATTTAGCGCATCCCATCAAGATGATGATCCCTAATGAAACCCTCCAAAATAATAGCTTTTGATTCAGCCCAATGCCCTGGGATGGATTGAGTTCATGTGATGTAAAACTTTTTACAGATTGCTGATTGGATTCAGTATCCATGCAATATACCTCGAAGCGACAGCTAGAATAAGAGGGTATCTCTTTATGTGATTGTTCATTCTTACATGTTCCAGATGAGGACCTGTCTTGAAAACTCTCACCAAATAGAATCAGTCTGAGAAGGTTATTGCTATAGTTCTGTAAGAATAACACTTGAAATTCAATCCTTTAACTGTGTAATAAGGTGAGTTAAAGAAATTTCTTTTAGCATTAAGTAAGAATATACCTGATAAATTTATTTCCAACTTTGAGTTCTTCACCACTCACTCATTGATATATTCAAAAATGAAATCCTGACAAATGGCCAATCATAATTCTCTTAATTATACATGAATAAAGCACTAAAAAATAAGGTTTACCCATAAGAAAAACAGAACAACTTTCATTTCCATCAAAATAATGTGAGATCTACGGAGCTACAAACCAATTATTGTGAGCCACTGTCAGCAGGGTCTACTGGAAAAGGAAACTCTCCAAAAATGTAGATCTATTCTTAGATGGAAATAGTTTAATACTGAGTGATGGGTATTCAAAGCACGAAGAAGATTATTAGCAAATATGGCAACGACTGAGCAGGTGAATTAAGTTTATTTCTGGTTTTAATGATAATACTCAAGAATATAAATGGTTTGCTTAATTTGGTTTCATTTCCCATCTCATTCCTTTTCCGAAACTCAACCTAAGCATAATACCCTTTCCTATTATCTCCTCGGCTTTCTCAAGCAGATATCTCCAACCCCATAGAGATTTCCCTTTGAAAACTCAGATGATCCAAGACAGCGAAAACTAAAACTCACAGCGAATAACATGATATTGTAGAGAGAGCGTTATCAATAATTAAACACAAATATATATAACATAGCAATCCCATCTAATTTAAATTACCTCAAAAAGAGTTCTCAGCTCAAAATCCTCAACATTACTATTGATGTTGCGTACAAATAAAGTTCTTGAAGGATGCTCTCCATAGGGATGCTCTCCAGCAACAGTTCCCGCACCATTTGGAAGATTGAAATGTGCCACCCCATTGCCAACAACACCTTCACACAAACTTATCTTTGACATTCCCATACTCAAATTCTCCTGCAGGTCAGACTCCAATTCAAGACCCCCTCCACTCCCAAAAAGATCATAGTCATCCAATTCACCCATATGATTAGTCAACCCACTTAACTCAAAGGAATCCATTATGCCAGCTAAAAGCTCATCTTCATCGCCAGGTAGCAAATTTCCAATTGCATGACGTTCAACATCATTAAGCAAATCATTACCCTCCACATCATCAAGAAGTTTTCTCACGCTATCACCGACAACAGGCAAGTAACTGAGTAATTCGCAACTCCAGCCATTGGGCATTGGACAAAGATGTACAGGCACTGTAAAATTTTAAAAGAATTTTCAAAGCAAAAAAAAATAAGATGGCCACATCTTCTCTCATTCTTACAACTCGTATCTTCTCTCCCACCCATTCCCTCTCTTCCTCTTTCCGTCTCAAACCCTCATCACTAATCGCGGTACTCTAACCCACAACACTAATTTCCCATAAATATCATTTCTTTATTTACATTTGGGTTTGTGTTTTTGATTAATTATTGCTAATTCAGTTTTCTTTTTCTTTTTCTTTATTGCTATCTAGATGATATCAGGTGGAAGTGAAATTACAGAGGAAGAAGTGAGTGCTGTTAGCAAAAAGAAGAAAATATTTGTAGCTGGTGCCACTGGAAGCACTGGTAAAAGAATTGTTGAGCAGCTTCTTGCCAAGGGTTTTGCTGTCAAGGCTGGTGTTAGGGATATTCAAAAGGCCAAAACTCTCTTTTCATCCAATACCCACCAAATTTATAATACCAAAAATTCCAACAGACGACAAATATCAAATATAAATTGGAATTGCTGACCTATTTTTGAAAGTTCAACTTCATTGCGCGAATTAAATGAGAGCCCAGGGTTTTTGAGAGTGGAGCACCAGTAGAAGGGGCTCCGTTGGGGTGTATAAACGCTGGAACGGGAGAGGTGGGGGAGGTGAAGTTGTTGCTGGAATGCGACACTGTCGGATCTGCGCCAATGGGAGGTAAATTAGGGCTTGCTGGATTTCAGAAGACGGAACAATAACCACCAGAGACTCTTCTCTCTCTGTTCGCTCACCTCGCTCAAACGGACGAATCTACATCAGTTTCTGGGTAGTGAAGATTAAGCAAGGGGCAATGGTTGGGAGGGCGATGCTGTGAACTGCCGGTGGGAAGGGATGAATTTAGGTTGGAAGGATGGAGCGACGGCTACCAAGTTTAGTTTGAGGGAGGGGAGGGACGTGAGTGAGGAAGAGGCCGTGCCGTGTAAGAGGGAGAAAGAGAGATCGTGGGTTATTGAGTTATGCTAGGCCGTAGGATCAATTTTGAGAGAGTTAATCTCAGCCACCACTTATCTCAAGATAAGATAAG
Organism: Adenophora triphylla var. japonica; assembly: GCA_022495995.1. NCBI lineage: Eukaryota > Viridiplantae > Streptophyta > Magnoliopsida > Asterales > Campanulaceae > Adenophora > Adenophora triphylla. Next base: position 42,158 of record JAFEMH010005676.1, read on the forward strand.
AGACAGTTAAATCCTTTATCTATTGTATTATAGACTAGTATTCAAAAGTCCGTGCCAATGACATGGGTCAGTACAAAAAAAGTAAGCAGTGAAAAAAATGATAAGTAGAATAAAACAGCATTCATGTCATCCAATCCTAAGTGAATGTTCAGTTACATCTATGTATCTAAGTAGATGGGAAGAGGGATAGTACACACTCACGAACAAATTCAAACCATAATATTTAGATATAACAAATGAACACCAATAGAACAGATCGAAACAAACATATTTACAGAAAGTAAATAAAACAAATATGAAATTTATAGGGTGTACATAAAAAACCAACTAAATTAAATTGAACTAAACTAAAAGAAATCAAACTAAATAAACCTTCCTCCCTACAACTTGACTACTCATTCTCATTCTTCAAGATCTTCTTCGGAATCATCATTTTGATCCTCCTCGGGTTCTTCTTCTGGATCCTCCTCGAATTCTTCTTCTGGATCCTCCGCTCCGCAGTGATTTGGACAATTATGACTATCCATCTAATTTTTTAATATAAAAAAACTAAAAAAAACTATCCTTCTAATTACCACCCCTTCCTACTTTTTTCAATTAAAAAATTAATCATTATACTAACTTTTTAACATTCTTACATAATACTGTAATTTTTTCTATCAATAAAAATATAATTTCTTTGAAATGGTAATTAAATATTAATTATTTAAATATATTTTTATAAATTAATATTTGAATATTAAAAACTAAGTTAGAATGCAGTACATATAAAGTTGCCACTACTGTGTCTTTATATCTTAAATGGAGCATGAATGAAACCCATAAAGTTAATTATGTATTTTTTTCTTTGTAAAAACTCAATCATCTTTTATATTCATGCAATATATAAAAATTCCAATAATGATCAAATTTTTGCTTTAATATATTTATATTTATTCCAAAAAAAGTTAAGCAATATCTCAAGTATTTAATAATTATATAATACGATTAGAAAATTAGATAAAAGCTCAAACATATTGCAGGGTAAAACAAATATCGTAAATATTTGGAATTACATTTTGGGGAAGACAGAAAAATATATCTGTCTCAATATGATAATCACATATCTTAACAACAGTAAAAAAAGATAATTCATCTCACACTCAAACAACACACAAAAAGAAAAAATAAAGAAAAGATAACACACCGTCTTTTCCCTTTCTCTCTCTCTCACCACCACTCCTCCGTCCTCCCTCCCACTCACCCACCCTCAAAACACCGCCCCTGCCATCTTTACTCTCTTTTCATGCCTCCCCTACCAAAATCCTAGATCCGAATTGAACCCAACATCCACCTCCAAGATCTGGAATTCAATTAAAATCGAAGAAACCCACCAACATCCACCTCCAAGATCTCGGACGTTCGGCCATCTTCTCCGTCAACTCGCCTCCCACCGAGAGATTGATTAAGAGGGATCGTCGCCCAAGAAATCATCGGTCGGAGGAAGCCTCAATCCGCCCGCAAATCGTCCGTAATTCACCTTCAATCCGTCCGCAAACCGTACGGAATTCGCCTTCAATACGTCCGAGTAAGATCCATTTCTATTTTCTCTTTGATTAATGGATTCAAGGTTTGTTAATCGATGGTCCATAATGCCTGAGTCGATTGAAGAACTTTTCAATATTGCCGTTGGAATTTCTTTCCATCGTCTATTCTATTTACCATTTTTATTATATTTACCATTTTTACAAATAAATATTTGAAGATGCGGGGTGGGAAGGAAACCTTAAACAAACAGAGAAATTAAACAGAGAATCAATTTACATAAACTTACAGCGAAATTAAACAGCTAAGCAAAGCGACAAAAACTTACAGTTTGAGAGAGAATGGCCGCCAGAGGCAAAACCTGATAATTTTCAGGCGTCACAGTCAGGGGAAAATCTTCTTCCTTATACTCAAAATATTGAAAATGAAGAGAAAGGGGTGAAAAATCAAGAGACGATGGAAAAATTTAATTTTACTGATTGTGCAATTGTGATGAGTGTGGATGGTGTGGGGGGTTTTGTTTAACTGATGTTTCTTAACTGCCCGTCAGAGTTGGAAGAGATCGTGGGAGAAGTTGAGCAATAGTTGGATCGTGGATTCTTTACAGTCGTTGGATTCAATTCCTAACTTTCAATCCTGACCTCTCTTTATGTCAGGCTAAGAGGCGGTTAAAAGCCCCCTGTATTGTATTATAGATTATTTATTTTGTGTTAGTTTTTAATATTTTTGAGATCCTTCACAATCACAAGTTCGGTTAAGGCTATACTTTGCAGTGTTTCTACTTTTATGGAGACAGTAAAGCAATTAAAATATAGGGATAACATTTGGGACAATTATTTATTTCTTAGTTTTCGGCGACCGGTGTTCGATTTTCGTTGGGCGAGTGGCAGTGGCCGGCGATGGTGGTGGCAGGGGGCAGTATTGTTGAGCCGTATCATAATTTTTAATTACTACATATTGCATGCAGTATAATATATTACTGTATAAGAACTTGTAGGACATTTAATTTATAAAAATCTTGGGAGGAAGTGATTTGTCTAAAAAAAAATATGGGTCAAATTTCCAAATATTTAACACCAAAAAAATAAATGTTAATTAAGTTAAGTTAATTTATTGAAAAATTTATTATTTCAAAAGAATTATTGCTTCTAGATGATTCAGTTATTTTTGGTGATCAATTTGATTAAGATTTAATACAAAAAAGTTTAAAAAATAATTATGTCAATAATTTTTTAAAGCTTAATCTATATAATAAATAAAAGCAGAAATATTTCAAGATCATACAGCTCGCCACGTGGAATTCCAAGTCATCTCTATGTTCACCAATTATTAGTCGCCATGTGTCACATTCAATGAAGAGTTTTATTTTAGATTTTGATTTAAACACAAATTTTAGCTTTTAAATCCAAACAAAATATTTTTAAACGTAATAAATTCAAACTACAGCGGTTCAACTACTTCATCCGAAAGAATGTGATGGTGGTAGAAAGTAGAAATATTGTCTTGGAGCATGCACTGATTTCTCTTATCATTATCCCCCATATTAGATTTTAGATTATTAGATTAGTTTATTTATTTTATTGGATTAAATTTAATTTTTTTTAAATTGTATTATTCTCTCCATCCTAAAATGAATTATTTTTTTTCAAAATTTAATAATCATTTTAAAAAATTTAATTTTAATCTAGAAAAAATAATAAACATTCTTTTAATTCATTTTCAAAATTTTACATTTGTAAAAATATAATGAATTATGAAAAAAAAAATCAAAAAATTCAAAAGAACATTTATTTTGAGACAATAATGGTCATTCAATCTATATAATATATAAAAGAAGAAACATTTAAAGACCATACAGCTCGCCACGTGAATTCCAAGTCAGCTCTATGTTCACCAATTATTAGCCGCCATGTGTCACATTCAATGAAGAGTTTTATTTTAGATTTTGATTTAAACACAAATTTTAGCTTTTAAATCCAAACAAAATATTTTTAAACGTAATAAATTCAAACTACAGCGGTTCAACTACTTCATCCGAAAGAATGTGATGGTGGTAGAAAGTAGAAACATTGTCTTGGATCATGCACTGATTTCTCTTATCATTATCCCCCATATTAGATTTTAGATTATTAGATTAGTTTACTTTATTTTATTGGATTAAATTTAATTTTTTTAAAATTGTATTATTCTCTCAATCCTAAAATGAATGATTTTTTTTTCAAAATTTAATAATCATTTTAAAAAAATTAATTTTAATCTAGAAAAAATAATAAACATTCTTTTAATTCATTTTCAAAATTTTACATTTGTAAAAATATAATGAATTATGAAAAAAAAAATAAATCAAAAAATTTAAAAGAACATTTATTTTGAGACAATAATGGTCATTCAATCTATATAATATATAAAAGTAGAAACATTTCAAGACCATACAGCTCGCCACGTGGAATTCCAAGTCAGCTCTATGTTCACCAATTATTAGCCGCCATGTGTCACATTCAATGAAGAGTTTTATTTTAGATTTTGATTTAAGCACAAATTTTAGCTTTTAAATACAAACAAAACATTTCAAGACCATACAGCTCGCCACGTGAATTCCAAGTCAGCTCTATGTTCACCAATTATTAGCCGCCATGTGTCACATTCAATGAAGAGTTTTATTTTAGATTTTGATTTAAGCACAAATTTTAGCTTTTAAATCCAAACAAAATATTTTTAAACGTAATAAATTCAAACTACAGCGGTTAAACTACTTCATCCGAAAGAATATGATGGTGGTAAAAAGTAGAAACATTGTCTTGGAGCATGCATTGATTTCTCTTATCATTATCCCCCATATTAGATTTTAGATTATTAGATTAGTTTATTTTATTATATTGGATTAAATTTATTTTTTTTAAAATTGTATTATTCTCTCCATCCTAAAATGAATGATTTTTTTCAAAATTTAATAATCATTTTAAAAAATTTAATTTTAATCTAGAAAAAATAATAAACATTCTTTTAATTCATTTTCAAAATTTTACATTTGTAAAAATATAATGAATTATGAAAAAAAAATTAAATCAAAAAATTTAAAAGAACATTTATTTTGAGACAATAATGATCATTCAATCTATATAATATATAAAAGCAGAAACATTTCAAGACCATACAGCTCGCCACGTGGAATTCCAAGTCAGCTCTATGTTCACCAATTATTAGCCGCCATGTGTCACATTCAATGAAGAGTTTTATTTTAGATTTTGATTTAAACACAAATTTTAGCTTTTAAATCCAAACAAAATATTTTTAAATGTAATAAATTCAAACTACAGCGGTTCAACTACTTCATCCGAAAGAATGTGATGGTGGTAGAAAGTAGAAACATTGTCTTGGATCATGCACTGATTTCTCTTATCATTATCCCCCATATTAGATTTTAGATTATTAGATTAGTTTACTTTATTTTATTGGATTAAATTTAATTTTTTTTAAATTGTATTATTCTCTCCATCCTAAAATGAATGATATTTTTCAAAATTTAATAATCATTTTTAAAAAATTAATTTTAATCTAGAAAAAATAATAAACATTCTTTTAATTCATTTTCAAAATTTTACATTTGTAAAAATATAATGAATTATGAAAAAAAAATTAAATCAAAAAATTTAAAAGAACATTTATTTTGAGACAATAATGGTCATTCAATCTATATAATATATAAAAGCAGAAACATTTCAAGACCATACAGCTCGCCACGTGGAATTCCAAGTCAGCTCTATGTTCACCAATTATTAGCCGCCATGTGTCACATTCAATGAAGAGTTTTATTTTAGATTTTGATTTAAATACAAATTTTAGCTTTTAAATTCAAGACCATACAGCTTGCCACGTGGAATTTCAAGTCAGCTCTATCATTCATTTGTATCTATCATTCTTTTGCATACGTTTTCACGCATCTGCCTCTTCCAAGTTTGTCTTTCTTTTTTCTCTCAAACTAGTGAGTAACCCGTCGAAATTCGACGGGCATATTAAAGTTTATTATTACTTATTGCTATAATCTGTAATTTCATTAGGTCATATTGTTTTCGTTTATTTAAATGAAATTACAGAGTATATGGGACGGAGAGAGTATACCTTGTATTCATGTTGTCGTTTAGGATGCAAATGATGCTTATACCATGTTTTTTCTAATTGTTTTGGCTTAGACCAGGGTGGTCATCATGCATAAGTAACTGCAGCAACAGCTTGTTCATTACAATATACTAAATATTTTCAAAAAGATAGAAGGGAAAGAGAAGATGAAAACTTTGTGTATATTGGAACACAATCTGAAATGATTTATATAGGACTAAGTTTTGAAAAGACATGTCTTTTCAAATTGATTTTCAACGGTTTATGACAGCTTGAAAGCAATTCAAAAATCAAATCTTGGCATTATCCAGAACTTAAAATAATAATTTAAAATAATGTTAAAAAATATTTTAATATTAATTTACAAAAATTAAATTAGTTCAGCACATCATTTGACTGCCAAGATTCGAGCTTTATGTTTATAAAAACATGTTTCATGGGGCTATGCCCCATGACTTTTGTCCGTCTCGAAAAGAGCTTCGATTTGATATACTGTGCGTTCCGTGGTTCATCCGGAATCAAAAGTTACGCTCTTTTTAGCGCACACACCTAAACTTTACCAAAAACTCTTATTTCAAAAAACAATTTTAATTTTCATCTTTTACCACACAATTTTACATAAGTTCCCACATCTTTATCATCACCAAGTATCACTTAGTACACTTGATAGGAATTAGAAAATCATAAATACTCGTATCTTTTTGGTTGAGTATTTTATTAATCAAGCATTAAACAATCAAGAAGGCAGGCTCAAATGCCATACAAACCGAGTTAATATGCATTAGAAATTGATTATAACATCTAACAACCCATTATACATTAAGGTTAGTAAACAACATTAAATGTTAGTAAATCACTGATATTTCTATCATAAGAAAAAATGAATTTGAGAGAAAAAATGAATTTGAGAGAAAAAAGAAAGACAAAAAAATGAAATTTAAATTTGTGCTGCATAGTTTCAATAGTGATTAATAATTAAATGATATTTCAATTTCTAATGAGCTATTATTCTTAGGATAGAAATATCAGTGATTTACTAATATTTAACGTTGTTTACTAACCTTAATGTATAATGGGTTGTTAGATGTTATAATCAATTTCTAATGCATATTAACTCGGTTTGTATGACATTTGAGTCTGCCTTCTTGATTGTTTAATGCTTGATTAATAAAATACTCAACCAAAAAGATACGAGTATTTATGATTTTCTAATTCCTATCAAGTGTACTAAGTGATACTTGGTGATGATAAAGATGTTGGAACTTATGTAAAATTGTGTGGTAAAAGATGAAAATTAAAAGTGTTTTTTGAAATAAGAGTTTTTGGTAAAGTTTAGGTGTGTGCGCTAAAAAGAGCGTAACTTTTGATTCCAGATGAACCACGGAACGCACAGTATATAAAATCGAAGCTCTTTTCGAGACGGACAAAAGTCATGGGGCATAGCCCCATGAAACATGTTTTTATAAACATAAAGCTCGAATCTTGGCAGTCAAATGATGTGCTGAACTAATTTAATTTTTGTAAATTAATATTAAAATATTTTTTAACATTATTTTAAATTATTATTTTAAGTTCTGGATAATGCCAAGATTTGATTTTTGAATTAACAGTTTCAACTGTCATAAACTGTTGAAAATCTGTGTCTGAATTTGAAAAGACATGTCTTTTCAAAACTTAGTCCTATATAAACCATTTCAGATTGTGTTCCAATATACACAAAGTTTTCATCTTCTCTTTCCCTTCTATCTTTTTGAAAACATTTAGTATATTGTAATGAACAAGCTGTTGCTGCAGTTACTTATGCATGATGACCACCCTGGTCTAAGCCAAAACAATTAGAAAAAACATGGTATAAGCATCATTTGCATCCTAAACGACAACATGAATACAAGGTATACTCTCTCCGTCCCATATACTCTGTAATTTCATTTAAATAAACGAAAACAATATGGCCTAATGAAATTACAGATTATAGCAATAAGTAATAATAAACTTTAATATGCCCGTCGAATTTCGACGGGTTACTCACTAGTTATTATTAGTACAACAATTTAAAAAAGGTAGGTCTTGTGAAAAACTAGTTTTCTCAAAATATTATGGAAAAACTAGTTTTCATCATTGTTCATCCCTCTTATTAGTTAGGCTTAGTGTTTAAAAAACTAATTTTTTTTCTTATGTTATCGAAAAACTAATTTTTCACAAGAATTTGGTATTTAAAAATTACAGCAATAATAATGCTACTATTTTTTAGTATTTCATTATTAAAGTATCCTTAGGGGGCGTTTGGTTGGCGGTAATTGATCATTTCGGGACGGAATGGAATGGTCAATTCCGTTGACTTCATTTCTTAGCCCAGTTTGGTTCGTTGGAATGCAAATTTTTCCATTCCCTACGGAATGAAATTTCATTCCTTGGAATGGATTTTCATTCCTTCCAATTTTGGAAGGAATGATGAATTCCTTTGGCAATGGAAAAAAAATTATTTTGACCAAAATACCCCCAAACCCAAACCACCCCCACCCAGCCCCTACCCTACCCCCACCCCCACCCCCACGAATTTTTTTTCCCTGCCTACCCCCCCATTCAGCCCTGCCCTACCCCCCACCCCCACGAAAAAAAAAAAAATCCCCTACCTACCCCCTCCCCCCATCCAGCCCTGCCCTACCCCCACCCCCCACCCCACCCCCACAATTTTTTTTCCCCTACCTACCCCCCGCTCCACTCCCACGAAATTTTTTCCCCCGCCTACCCCCCAACCCCCCAAATTTTTTTTTTTTTTTTTTTTTTTTAAAGAAGCATAAATTGGTCATTTTATATGCTTTCATTTCATTCCTATAATTTGTATTTTCAAACCAAACATGATTTGTCAAGAAATTGAATGACAATTTCATTCCATTTCGTGCCAACCAAACGAAGGAGTTTGACCAATTTTTTTTCATTCCAATTCCTTAAGGAATTCAATTTCATTGACCATTTTATTCCTTCACTTTTTTTTCCACCGAACCAAACAACCCCTTGATAACATCGTATCTTTTCCTCTTCCAAAAAAGAAAAAAAAAACATATCTTTTCCAAATAGGTACGAGTAGACTTGACCACGGTTAATTAACCGCGGTTAACCGGTTAATAACCGGCGGTTAACGTTGTAAATATTATTAACCGGATTTAACCGTTAACCGTTAAGTCACGGTTACGGTTAACCGGTTAACGGTTAATCCGGTTAACCCGGTTAACCCGGTTAATAAACGGTTAATTTTTTTTTTTTTTTTTCAAAAGTTAAAAAGTTTGAATAACCATTAAAAAAAAATAAATATGTAATCGTATATGATCTAAAGTTAAAAAAAAAATAACTTTTTAATAGTTTTTTGAATAAAAAGTTAAGCTTTTAACACTCTTTTTGAAAAACAGCTTAAATATTTAACGGTTTACATTAAATATGTAACCGATATGAACTGTTTTTTTTTTTTTTTTTTTTTGGATAAATAAAACTATTTTAAATAGTTGTTAAGACTAATATTTTTTGCAAAAAGTTATAGAAAAATAGGTATGAATTTTTAAAGAAATGAAAACTTAACGGATTTAAAAGAAACTAAGTATATAAAAGAAAAAAGGGACGGTACCCTTAAATTTTATTAATTAAATTAAAATTACAAAGAGGGGACAACCAACCTTACCCTTTTATAATTAAGGGGGACATTTAGGAGCCTTACCTCATCCTAAAAACTATTACAATAATAAAATAAAATAAAATTATCTAAAAACCTAGTCTAATAAACTAAACATCATTTCTCACTCATCACTATCCACATCATATTGATAATTTGGATCTAACATATCCTCCTCATAAGGCTTATCTTGATCTCTCCCTTCCGCTCTAACCCAATCACCAAGTAATAATTGATTTTCCAAATTTTCGGTAGTTAATTGGGAACGCCTTTCATCTAAAACATTTCCTCCAATACTAAATGCCGATTCAACCGCCACGGTTGAGGCGGGAGCCGCTAAAATTTCCTTCGCAAGTATTGAAAGTATAGGATAACTTTCGGCCCTTCTTGACCACCACCTTAAAATGTCAAACTCACTTGTTTGTGATTGATCATATTCAAACGTGGTATTGAAGTATGTTTCTAACTCCGCGGGAAGGCTAGAAGTAGTACTACCTCGAGGACGTTTTTTGTTATAAATATTTTGAAAGATACTATATGGATCCTCATTACTTAAACTAGCTTCAAAATCTTGAGAAGAACTTCCACCAACATTTTGAGAAGTATTTCCAAATGCATCATTGTATTCATTGAACATACTTACCAAATCATTTTTTGTGCGTGCCACAATAGTCGCCGGAGAATCATTTTCACCATCACCGTCGGGATATAAATTCTTATAATAAAAATCAACTATGGACTCCAACTCGTCCAATTTAATACGGGGATCCAAAACTTTTGCAACCAAAAATAAAGACGGAATTTCGGCATAATATTTAAGCCACTTTTGCCTCATAGAAAAAATGCAACCTTGTAAAAAGGGGCATTCTCTTAAACTATTAAAACTAAAAACAATTGCAAAACAATGCTCTAATGTCAAAATGGAAGTTGGATAATAAACACCCGACAAACTAAGAGTTGCCGTATTAAAAACCTTTAACAATTGACATAATTTAGTGCAAGCATCCCATTGATAAGCAAGTAGAGGTTCACTATACTCGGCAGGACATTAAAAATTCCGTAAGCAATTCTTTATATTCATAACCATCGAGTAATATTTTATAGGTGGAATTCCACCTAGTTGGAACATCTTTAGAAAAATATTTGTCTCGCATATTTTTACTTCTTAAAAATTTGATCCATTTTCTTGTATGAGCATTTTTTTAGCAATCCAATTAAGAGCTTGCCTAATCGGAAGTACGTGAACCTCTAATGCTTCCAAACCATCTCTAACACATAAATTCATAACATGACATATACATCTAATATGAAAAAACCTCCCACCAAAAGAGGGTTGACAAACTCTAATCAATTCGGGTAAACTAGCCGTATTAGCACTAGCATTGTCAAATGAAATGGTAAAAATTTTATTCAAAATAGCATATTTTGAAAAAATGCCATGCAACTTTCTAGCAATATTTTCCGCGGAATGAGGTGGCAAAAATTCGTCGTATGCGATTAATCTTTTTTGGAGAGTCCAAGAATTATCTATCCAATGACAAGTAACCCCCAAATAACTATTTCTTTGCCAATGATCGCTCCAAGCATCCACACAAATTGAAACTTTGTTTGGTAAGTTTGATAAAACATTGATTAAATTAAGTTTATATTCGAAACCACTTTTTGAATATCACGAACGAGAGTCGTACGTGGTACTCTTTTTCCTTGGGGATTTAAACTCATTTGAATAAATCGTTCATAAAATGCACAATCCGCGAAATTAAAAGAAAGTCCTTTCACACATACGAATTTTGCCAATTCTTTCCTATAAACAAGATTATCAAATTTAAATAAGCAAGAAGACGAACCTTGGGTTTGGGTTGGATTGCGTAATTGAGTTTGAGTACTGGATTTGTTAGCCTATCGGGATGTCGTGTCCGAATGTGGTACATAAATGACCCCGTCCCACCACCTTTTTGGAATTGGTAAATTTGTTGACAATAATTGCAAGTAACGGTAAAATTGTTGAAGTCGTCGGGGTGATTTGCCTTTTTGTGAAATGGATGGTAAAAGTGTCGGATGTTGCTTCTCTAACACGTCCACCACCACGAGCTCCACCTCCGCCCCGCCGACCTCCCCTCCTCCTCCTAGCCGTAGTAGCACCACTACTTGGAACGGTTTCTTCTTCATTTTGCGGAAAATCGTCAAAAAAAGCATCATTTAAAGCATCATTTGCGTCTACGGAGGAAGAACCAACATATTGTTCCTTATCCTTACCGGGTCTATGAGGTGAAGCCATTTTTGTGGTAGAAAAATTAAAAAAACGAAGTGTGTAAGTTAAAAATGGATGAAAGTGTAAAAATGAAATTTCGTTAGAAAACTAACCGAAAATGCTATTGAAACTTAACGGGAGAGTATGAGCTTTAGAGTATTTAGAGAGAGAGAGTAGAGAGAATTGAGGTGGAAATAAAATGGTAGGAGGGAGGTGATATTTATAGGTGAAGAATTTGTGAAATATATATTTTTTTTTTTTTTTTAAAGACCCGTTAGAAAACTAACGGTTATATGGCTTAAGGCTTTAAAGCCTGTTCGGCCAGCCGTGCCTGTTCGCTCTCGCTCCGCTCCTCCTCGCATGGACCGGGCGACCGTGGGCCAACCCGTCATTTCTCCAACGCCCAAGCCCAACGCTCCTCCACAACACAACGGCTATTTTTTTAAATTATAACGGATATGCGGTTAACCGCCGGTTAATTAACCGGTTAACTTAACGGTTAACCGACGGTTAATTAACTAAGTTAACCTAAGACCCGGCTAACCAGAACCTGAGTCAAAAATTCTTAACCTTTGTTAACCTCGGTTACACGGTTATCGGTTAGGCGGTTAAGTCGGTTAGACGGTTAACGGTTTAGGCGGTTAAAATCCGGTTAATAACCTTACGGTTAGCCGGTTAACGCTTAACTTTGGACACGTCTAGGTACGAGAAAGAAAAACAAAGAAGAAAGCATAAGCAGTTGAGTGAGAAGTGCGCGACACGTGCGTAATAAAATCCACACGCTACCCAACCCTCTTCGCTTCCTTGTCAAACCCTATCTCCTCCTCTCCCGTCTGTCTGTTTCTATCATCGCCTTTCCCAAAATTAAACGCAATCATGAATTCGATCCAAATATTCCAATCTAGGGTTTATATCTCGACCCCCAATCTAATATCATTTTGATGATCTTTAACATACTCTTAACCCTTACAAATCGGCTCAAATCTCCTCATCATCATGGCGGAGGATCTTCCCGATTCATGGGAGGTGGCCGACTTGGACGCCAGCATGACTAGGTTGATGCTATCTAAGAGAGATTCTCATGAATCCAATTCGAATTTGCCATCTACGTCGTCAGCTCCGGATCTCCTTGATTCTGCTTTGTCCGGTGGTGTTGTGACGGAGGATTTGGTTAATTCAGTCGATCAGTTTCTCCGTGAAGCTCTTCAAAACCCTAGAGAACGGCTTTCAGGTCTGTTTCCTTGTTATTCTCACTAGATTCTAGTTCTGATTGTTGAATTTTGCTCTGTTAGACTGTTATGTTATCTGATAGTTGAGTAAATTAGATGTTACTCCTTGTATATCGTGTTCTTGTTAGTTACTTGCTTATTGGTGTTTGTTATATCTTGTTTCTCTCTATTCTTGGTGCTACTATTTATAAGAGAGCTCTGAATGCCACTCGTGCAGGCATGCACAATGGAGTTATAAATTGTGGTTTGACAGGTTTTCCTATTGGGTGTAGATTAGTCATCGTCAATTTGGGCGCAACTCGAAAGTGTTTATTCCCGTGGGTGGGTCCAGTTTGGGGATCCCTAGTCTAGTTGTGCATGCACTATAAGAGGATGATATTTCTAATGTGAAATACCATAGAAATTTGTATCTATGACTTCAATAGTTTTTACTGAAAATGGAATTAGTGTGTTCTAAAAGTGATTGTGCCATTGTTGTTAAAATCTCAGCCCCGTCCAATTACTGCATGTTACCTATCAGCTTAACTCTTTCAGTTTGGCGGGCTCATGTTTCAGTTATGCATGCTTAGGCTCTAGGTTCAAGGTATCTATTATGTGGGCCTTCTTCGTTTGACCTTTTATATCACTATAGGTATCTTTTTTTTTTCTTAGATGATACTTTCCAGCTTAATCCTTGGGAAAGGAAGAATTACATGGTAACTCCGAGTTAGATTAATAGGATATTCTAATGAAGATGATATATATGTTCCTCAAAATTGTTTCAGACAGTTGAGGCTATGTTGCTTAATTCCATGGAGGGAAGCTAGGTCAGCTAATGTAATGCGAGGATTTAGATTTAGAGTATAAGAATTAGAGGGTTCCCCCTTGTTGTGAAGGAGTTTATGCTTCGTTTTGGATGAGTATTGTCTTAACATTTACTTTGCCTTCATAGAAATTCCTAGTACTTTTGGATAATATTGTGTGTTGAAGTCTACTTTATCTACATTCTGCTCAATGTTCCCCTTAGTCCCTTACTTTCCAAGGCAAATGCCCGACTGTGGTTGTCCTGGGTATGGAGAGACCCGCTGCTCCTTAAAATGCACATTACACTTCATATTAATGTGACTGATTTATGTATGGGAGCCATTACTTCTTGTGAAGGGATGATTGGCTCGAAACATTGATATAGCCCATGACTGCAGAACTTATGTGGATAAGTGAAATCTAAATTTGGGCATGCAGTGTTGAAATGCCTCAGTCTAAAGCTTATCTCACATCTCTGTCATGCTTCTATGGTTCTTATTCTTCTGTGTATTCGAAGTTAGACTTTAGCTATAAATGATTTGCTTATATTTATATTGTTTTATTCTTAGTAAAAGAAAAATAATTTTATCGGGTTGACAAGAGAATATGCATCAACAACTAATAACCTGTCCAAAATTGCATAAAATGACAAAAAGCTTGAAAAAGTTGAGTGGATAACTCCTTTCCAGTCTCTTGGGGGAACAACGATGGATATGCTGATAGATTTATTATATGTCATTATACTATCTTAACGACGTGCTAAAAAATGTATGACACTCCCATTTCCTGGTGTTGTCATGAGACCTCCTAATTCTTATAATGCCAAGAGGTCATTACGTTTTGAGTTATATAAAAAGTACTTGCACAATCATGCAGGGAAAGAATGTAAATCTGGCTACTTTACAGACTCCCTTCTCCTTTATCTAAAATTTTGAGAACTCTGTGTTTCTTGCATGTTTACCTGCGGCATTTGAGATTGTCCCTTGTAGAAGAGTATAGTGGAAACTGACAATTGATGAGATTACTAGCTGGCGCCAAGGTATTAGGACAAAGGCTGTGCTGGTTGAATTGGCTATTAATGGTTGTTTACTTTGTCGGTGAAAACTCACTATAAGCTTCGAGACGCCGTTAGTGACATGAACTTTTTTGAGAAAGAAACAGTGATTTTGGAACTATGTCATGATAATGTGACAATTTTTACGCTGGCTGTCGCAAGCCTACCGCAACCCTCACCCTTTATCCTGACTTGGGACAGGCAAGGATAAATCCTTGGTGGGTTTGATTTTGGAACTATGCATTGTTATATTTCTCTTCTGAAACCTGAGCGTTCATAATTGTTTGCTACAATCAGGTTCATGTTGTGTTGATTTGTATATCTGCTACAATCCAGCTCTTGGCCTTTTTCTTTTAATCTTGTAAGGCCTATAGCTTCTTTTGTACGGGTTTTCCCCCTTGGCGTTTCTTCAATGCACATATTTACTTATCATATAAAATGTATATGTTCTCTTAGAGAGGGTCTTTGAAGAAATATTTATGGGTAAAATGTGCTATCTGCAGCTATGGGCGCAGTTTACTGAGAAGAAACTGGGTGTATTGATGGTTAATGTTGAAGGCTTTTAACTTCTGGAATTTTAGATTTAAAAAACTGAAGCATGTTACCTTTTGGTGTTTAATGCTGTTTTTCTCTGTAGAATGTAAGATGTGGATGACGGTGACATCTAGTTATAAGTTATTAAACTGATTCTTCACAACTTCTTTCACTGTAATTTTTTCATTCCAGGAATGTATGTAGCTTCGCATTGTTTTATGATTGTGATACTTAGCCAACGATGTGTTCTTTCTCGCTCACAGCTTGAAAAAGGGGTAAAAGTGGGAAATATTAATTTACTATGCACATATTTAATGTAGGCCATGATAATGGCAACCACGTGTCATTCTTATCCTCCGTAGATCCTTTTCTCTTGAAATTAATATGCTGTTGTATAATATTTACTTTTTTGCCTGCAATACGGTTTTAGGAGCCATATCTTGAAGGGATTTTGATGACCCTTTTCTAGTGTGCAAGCTGAGTTCCGCATGGTTAATAATTTGCTTAGGCAGTTTTCTAGAAGGGGAAATAAGTTAAACGGTTTTAGGAGCTGTTGTTTTGCTTCAAAAGGGCTTTTACATATTTTTTTTCCTTTTCCTATAAAAAAGAAGTGCTAACTATCCATATTCAGAGAATCTACCTGGAGCTAACTTAGCACTCTTGGGAGCACGAGTTCTCTGATTCCCCTCACCACTGAAGTTTCTTTCTGGCTCTTACTGGTCAGGTTAAATCGAAAGAATATTCTTTCTGGTTTATTATACTTATAAACTCAACTCTAGGGACTGTATTTTTTAGGAACACAGATATCTGCACAAGGTTCCGGCCTCTCATACTTTGTGTTTTGAAATCATCTGTAAAAGTGTAAAGGCATGCTATACATTGTTGGGCCTCTCTCAAACAATTTACGCTTTAGGATAAGTTGGTACTGAACATGTTCTATAAGCTCATTATTTTTGGCAAGGACAAAGTTTCAAATGGTCCTCCTTGCATTTGTATCCTATTAATATGACAATGCATACATACTGACCTTACATAAAAGGCACCTCTCCGTGTATGCCCATAAGGTGGTGTTTTGAAGTGCTTAAGCATAATATACAATGTTGGGCCTCTCTCTAACTAGCCTTTTAGATGAGTTGGGATTCAGTAGCATCAACAACATGAAGCTAACTGATTGTGAAATTTAAATATATAATGGTTGTGGCGTGTAGAACAAGTTTATTGAAAGAAGACATTATCCTCAAAAGGGATCCAAAATTATATTTGCCGTGGCCGTTAGTATAAATATGCAATCACAGTGTTATACGGATCTGAGTGAATTAACAGGGAGAAAGGCATTACATGAATAAAAATGACTAATTCTTTCTCTTCATGGATTACATTCTGAGGGATTGTGAATTCTTTGATTATATTGTACATGGTGGATAATTATAATTACTGAAGTAATTTAGAGTCAAGAAAATGTGGTATGTCAATGTGAATGTCAATCCTGTCATTGTTATAGTTCCTGCTTGAATGTTAACAAGGATGCAAATGTCTATTGAGAAACTCTGATTGCTTACTTTCTCTTTTACCATGTTAACCACTCAATCCGGCATGTGCACATCTGTTAACTTTTTCTGTTTCACAAATTCACTGTTTTTATTATCTGTTGTCCAGTTCTACGGATGGAGCAAGATGTTGAGAAGTTCATTCGAGATCCAACGCAACAACAGATGGAGTTCCAACAGCTTCCTACTTCTTATCTGAGGCTGGCTGCACATCGTGTCGCCCAGCACTATTCACTGCAGTCTATGGTATTACTAGACAATGCTCTACCAGATGGTTCTGGTTCTAGAATTATCATCCGTAAGACATCCGAGTGTCGAGTTCCTTTGATTCGTTTGGCAGACATTCCAGTAACTCTACCGTCAGAAGACACAACAAGTAGTGTTGTTAAGGTTGCAATCAAACAGAGGCCCCAAAAGCGGTCACAAAATGCTAACAATGCAGGTTCACATTCTTCAAGGGGTAATAGTTCCAAGAGTGTGGAGGAGAGGAAAGAGGAATATAACCGGGCTAGGGCACGGATATTCAGCTCTAGCACCAGTGGGGGTGTCGGTGGGAAACCAGAATCTGAGTCAAGAGCACAGGAGGTATACCAGCATGGCTCGCTTGGCATATCAACAATAGAGGAGGTAATTGTTCCAGTAAGAACAGATGTGAATATTGGCAGGGGTTCTGTTGATTCTTCGGCAGGCAGTAGTAGATCAGGTGGAAGTAGGATAGATAAGGAGCCAGTTGGTAGGTATAGAACCAACAATAGGGTGGCTATCTTTCGCGACCGTGAAGTTGAGAGACATGATCCTGATTTTGACAGGAGCTATGATAGGTATGCATTTTCTCTACTGTTATTATTCACTATGTGGACATAACTCTTCATTTTAAATTCAAACTTTTCCTTGTTGGTTATCTTGCCTTTTGCTCTACTTTTGAGAATGTAATCAGACCTACATTTACTTTATCAAAATTAATGGGTAAAATTTTGATCGTCTGTCCATGAATGATACTTGGTTGGTCGTTGGATGCAAAAGCCAAGTTTAAAGTGGAGTACCGTATTATCATAATTTCTGAGCTATACCCTCTTCATTCCTTCAATTGGAAAGCTGAGGGCCTTTTTAAAATCAAAGCTTCCATTTTCGGCCTTGGTCCTTAACATGTTTAACTCAAACCTTGTTTGTAAGACCCTCTTTGGATCTCATGGTCACTTATATTTTGTTGTGGTGGTACCTGTTATCTTTGTTTTATATATATGTGAGAGGCTTTTGGAGTGGCATGCAAGGTACGCGTTGGCCCTAGTTCTATATTGTATTCCACTCAGATTAAATTCTGAGGTTTGGGAGAGCGAAGATAAGGCTGTTCTGTGGCAGTGTGGGGTGTATAGCGTTCGTTGGTGCATAAAGTTTGAAAGAGACGCCATTATTCTAAGAATTAGAGCTTTTCGAGGTCTCTTTTGTTGGTTAGGCGGTCCATCTAGATTGTATTTAGGCGTCTGTGCGATGAGTGTTTTGGAGGGTTCTGCACGGTGAATTAGTGTATTAAGTCATTGTTGTAGCTGTTTCTTTTTTGCTTTTCTCAATGGATTTGTCATCTCTTTCTTGTAACTTCTCTAAAATCTAATACTCCCTCCGTCCCAATAGTAGCTTCCCATTTTGCCATTTTGGGTGTCCCGTTAATAGCTTCCACTTTCCTTTTTTGGCAAAGGAATCTTTACTATTCCCTCCACTCATTCTCTCTCCTACATTATTTTAATACTCACAACACCATTATAATTTACTATTCCCTCCACTCATTCTCTCTCCTATTTTCAAATTACACTCACAACATTTTTTCTTCCCACCCATTTTATTAATTTGCGTGCACAGAAAAATTTGGGCAGCTCTTATTGGGACGGAGGGAGTATATGGTTTTCTTCTTATTAAGACTACTGACAAAGAAAAAAATGTCTTGGGGAAAAAGTATTATTTGTTGTTGAGGATGATTTGTTGTAGTGTAATGCAGGGGATCTCAAAATTTCATACGAAAATGTGATGATGCATATTACTGGTCAGATATCCTATCACTTAGCTGTGTTGTCACAAACTTAACTGGTCTCATGTAATGCCTCAAAGATTGGATGAAAAATTGGATTTCTTTTACATTTTCTTTGAATATGTTAGAAGGAAATTTGTAGAAGAGAGAAAGAAAACACACTCTGCTAGTCTTGACTTGGTGGTATATCGCACTATACTGCGAACTGGCAAGTTTACAAATTCAATCAATGGTACCATTCTCTTCGGGTGCAAAAGGTATAAACCTGCATAGGTAAAATAGTTCTCAGATCTTTCTTTATGCACCAGACTATGCTCTTAAAAGGCGAACAGCCAATCAGGGGGCAAGCTGCCTATCAGCGTAATACAGAAAAATCACACGAATAAGATGAAAATGCCCCATGATGGCAATTCTTTAACTTCTGTTTCTTAAGTCATGAAAACTTTCTATTGTTTGGATATTGCCACGTGACAATCTGTATTAACTACTAACGTTTCTTGATAAAACTGTTCCTTCCACTCATGTCACACCAACTTTTACTTTGTGCCTAGCAGTCTAAATGCTTTTGCAATGTTGTTTTATGCAAGTCCATTGTAACAGTAGAATGCTTTTCCACAGGTATGCGCAACGTTTTGATCCTGGTTTTGGATTCAATGGGGGTTCATATCCCATACAACCTTTGTATGCTCCTGTCGTGAATTACAACACCGAGTTTCCGCAGCTAGGTGCAGCTCATAGGTCTCCTGTAACAACTGAGCACCCTTCTCGGTCGCTCCCACAACACCTACCAGGGCCGTGGGTTGCGTCATCTTCTCCGGCAGGAATTGGTTATGGGCCCCCGGAGACCATGATGAATCCATTCAGTCCCAACCTGAACCATGTCTCTCCTCACTCCGCCTCCGCTTTATACTTGAATTATCCTTGTCAGCGACCTGGAATGACATTCATACATCCACATGAACAAGTTCACCAACCCTTTTCACAGGTATATCTCTCGGTATAAAACTTTCGAAGGCATTTCTTCTGTAACTTTTTATGAAGTGGTTCTATTTTGTTTTCTGCTGTGATTTAACTTACTATAAGACCAAATCCTTTCAGCATTCTCACTTGGTTTTAGGGAAAACTTCATATTGCAAAACAATGTCATTTTCATTTTTAACACAGTTTAAAAGTGATCTGTATGTATTTAATGTTGGTAATACTATTAGTGCTTTAATGCAGTTACTTTTGTTAGGAAAACTAGTATACTTAATTCCTAACTTACTAAACAAAAAGAATGTTTTTTTTCTTTCTTTCTAATAAAGCTTCTTTTTTATCATAAAAAGAGAAAAAGTGAGTTTTCTTTTTTGAGACATTGAAAAGGTTGGTTGTGCGTAATGAACTAGCAAATTGGAGAGAATGTTTCATATTTCTAGACGAATATTGTTTGGTAAAAACCAAATTTTGGCCACTCAACATTAGGGTCATTTCAAATGTCCACACCCTATTAATTTTGTTTTTTAATGTCCTCTCTTTACTATTAAACAATTTACATTGTCATCATTATGTAGATGTTGTTAAAAATATTATAGTATCATCAGAAAAGTCTCTGAAGTTAGTCTATGTGACTAACATTCGTTACACTTGGTTAACTCATAATTACACTTTCTCATCAGAAAAGTATCAGAAGTTAGTCTCTGTGGCTGCGATTGGACTTTAGAGGAGGGTAGTGTGTGGCGGCCGTTGGATGAGTATGGATACTGCTTTAAATTGCAATCGAGAGGGAGAGATTATCTTTTAGTGTTCATTGATTTTAGAGATTTGGTGGGACATAGGGGGTTAATGTATATTGTTCCATCACTTTGAGTTTATTTTCTTTTTGGTTTTAAAAAGCTATTTTTTCTTTCATATGTAAACGTGCCCAACAACAAAGTATAATGAAAGTTGGTGACATAAGGTCATATCAAGGTTCTTAAAATTGCCAGGCGGCTTCGAGGCGCTGAAGCCGAGCCTAGGGCCTAGGTGGGGCCGAGTTATACATGACTAACTTTCTTTACTATTTTGATATTTTTGTTACCTTTCTTACCAAAATGTAGACGAAATGTTTGCATTTTAAATTCTTCGATACTTTGAGTGAGCACAATTAAAAAATAAATAGTCGGGTGATGACATTTGAAATGATCCTTAAATTGAGTGACCAAAATGTGGTATTTTCGGTTCTCGTTGGTTCCTAGGGGGTGATTTCAACGTGATTCGACGCTCTTGGGAAAAGAAAGGTGGTTCGAGACTGACTACAAGCATGATAGGGTTTAATGAGTTCATTAGTGAAGCTGATCTTAGAGAGATTGCAATATCAATTGGGCCGTTTATTTGGGCCATGTCAGGCAGCGCCAGACAACGTCCAGGCTTGACCGCTTTCTTTTTTTCGGCTGAATGGGAGGAGGCCTTCCCTGCGCTGGTTCATAAGATTCTCGAGAGACCCATGTCGGACCATTATCCTATTATTCTTGTGTCGAGCCCAGTCAAATAGGGCCCAACTCCTTGTTTGAAAATATATGGTTGTTGCATGAAGGTTTTCATGATTTGGTGGCTGGGTGGTGGAGCGAATGTCAAGTTCATTCAAGGGTGGGCAAGTTTTGTCTTCACGAAGAAGTTGCAATTTTTGAAAGATAAGTTAATGGTGTGGAATAAAGAGGTTTTTGGGGACATCAGATACTCTAAATAAATGATTTTGCAGGGCATCAAAGAGACTGATAGGTTGGAGGTGGTTGGCTCTCAAACTAGTGAGCAGGAAGCTAGGCGATGTTCTCTTAAATATGAACTAGATGATCCACTTTTGCCAGAGGACATCAGATGGCATCCAAAATTGATAGCAAAATGGATTAGGGAGGGAGATTGCAATTCTAAACTCTTTCATAGGGTTGCAACGGGGAGACGTAGGAGAAATTATATATATGAGGTGCAGTTGGAGTCCGGGGACTTCGTGAGCTCTCTTTCTCTAATTTCAGACTTGGTTACTAACTTCTACAAGAAGCTGTTTCACGAGGAGTGCAAAGTACCTAGAATTGAGTGTCTTGATTGGTGTCCTATTGCTAGAGATCGAGCTGTTTGGCTTGAGAGTTTTCGGAGGAGGAGGTTAGGAAGGCGGTAGAAGAGATGGCAGCCCCTGGGCTTGATGACTTCTCTATGGCCTTTTTTCCGCTCATGTTGGGATATTGTGAAGATAGACCTAATGAGAGTGTTTGGAGAGTTTTTTAGCAATGGTATTGGTATTATCGGAATGAGTATTAATTTCACATTCATCACTTTGGTGCCTAAGAAAGACCGCTCTGTGAAGGTTAGTGATTTCAGACCCATTAGCCTGGTGACAAGTGTATACAAGATTATCACTAAGGTTTTGTCACTTAGGCTGTGGTCTTTTTTGGGCGATAGTTACCATTCCAGAAGCTCAGATGGCTTTTGTAGTGGGGCGCCAAGGTATTGATGCTGCTTTAGTAGCGAATGAAGTGGTAGAAGATTTAGAAAGACGGGGAAGAAGGGTGTTGTGGTGAAGCTCGACTTTGAGAAAGTGTATGATAAGGTGAGTTGGCAGTTTCTTGACCCTGTGATGGAGAGGAAGGGTTTGGGGGTTAGATGTAAAAATTGGATTAAGGGGTGTTTTCGATCTCCGTCCTTTTCTGTTATAGTGAATGGTAAAGCTCAGCACTGTTTCAGGGGAGGCCGAGGCAGTGACTCCTTTTTCTTTACTCTCGTGGCTGATATTTAAGCAGAATGCTCGAGGAAGTTGGTTTAGTCGAGGGTTGTAGAGTTGGGAGGGAGAACGTAATGGTTTCGCATCTACAGTTTGCTGATGACACTAGTTTGTTTTCGGAGGAAGGTGTGCGAAATTTAAGAATGTTGTGACTATTCTGCAGGTTTTCGAGAGCATTTTGGGACTTAAAATTATTTGGCCAAATGTGGTGTTGTAGGGATCAATATGGGGGAGGAAGTGGGTAGTAGATATGCTCCTTTGATTGGTTGTCAAGTGTTGTCCTTGCCACTATCTTATCTTAGGGTTCCTCTTGGAGGTAATCCCTAATCCATCTGTTTTTGGGATCCAGTACGTGAAAGGGTTCACGTTGGCAAGTTGGAAGAGAGCGTATTTCTCTTTGGGTGGTCGCATTACTCTGATCTGCGCGTGCTTATCGAGTAACCCTCTTTATTTTATCTTTATTTTGGATTTCCGTGAGAGGCAGAAAATATTGAGCGGATTATGAGGAATTTCTTGTGGGAAGGTACGGGTGAGGGAAAGCGAGAAGTCCTAGTGGCGTGGGAGAAGGTGTGTCTCGCCCTATGGAGGAAGGGGGTTTAGATCTGGGATACTTGGTTAAGAGAAATATCTCGTTAGTAAGTGGTTGTGGCGGTTTTCTCAAGAATCACATTCTATTTGGCATAAAGTTACAAGCAGCAAGTTTGGTATGCACAATGATGGTGTAATACTGTAATGGTTGAGACTCTCAATTCTGAGCCTCTTGTTCCTATAAAAGCCCGTGGAAATTCATTCATTTGTTCCATCCCTTGACTTGTTTCAAGGTTGGAAGGGGGATAAGATTCGATTTTGGGAAGATGTGTGGTTGGGGAACTCCTATTCGTGTCAGTTTCCTCGCTTATATCACTTGTCCTCGGTTCATATGGTTCAAATTATTGATTTTGTGGTTGCTGAAGGGGGAGATCTAGTTTCTAAAGACTTTCATTTCTTTCGTAATCTTAATGACTGAAGTTGTTGATGTGAGCGCTCTTATTAATTCTTTATCTCATGTTCGTTTGTCTCATAGCCAAGATTTTTAGAATTTGGGTTATTGACGGGTCAAGTAAATATTCTTGTATGTCTTTTAGGAAATTCTTGATTTGTAGCTCAACTCTTTTTTCCCTTCATTCATTTGGAAGTCTAAAACTCCCTTTCAATATCAAAGCATTTATGTGGACCATAGTGCTTAATAAGCTCAACACTAATGTAATGATAAGCTGCAGATTTGACGACATCTTAAGTTTATTTCACCTAGTTGGTGTGTGAATTGCAAGTCCTCAATTTAATCTCATGATCATCTATTCCTTCATTGTAATGTGGCTCGTTATCTTTGAAATCAACTTTTTATGGTGGCGGGAGAACAATGGGTGTGCCCTAATTCACTGAACTTGTTTTTGCAACTTCAGTTCAAAGGCTTTGAGGAGGTAACGATGGAGCAGTTTTATGGGATTCTGGGGTATCAACGGTCTTTTGGTGTTTATGGATAGAGAGGAATAGTAGGATTTTTCGGAATCAACATCTTCCGAAGCGCTTACTTTGAGAGCGAGTGATTTCTCTTGCTTCTCTGTGGGCATCAGCTGAAGGGGCTTTTCGGGGATTATCTATTTCTGATTTGAAGAGAGATTGGGCGGCTGCAATTGTGTAGTTTTGATTTTTTATGGTGATTTTCATTCTGTGTTTTTTGTTGGACTCCTTGTCCTTCTTTTGTACATTCTCCTCTTTAATCTAATATACTTCTTTTCTTGTAAAAAAATGGCGACTTCCTCTAGGACCTTTCAGGCGAGATTTAAACCCAATGTAGGACACGAAACTTCAAAAATCCCACAAACACCCCGCCTCTTATAATTGACTTATAAGACTATTTCGTCTCTTATAATTAACTTATATGACAATTTTTCAACCAAAAAGATAAAAAATTTCAATAATAATAACAAATTAATCTCATAATTTACACATTACAACTCTTATAACTTAATTATTTTAAGACAATTTTTCAACCAAAAAGATCAAAAATTTCAATGATAATAATAATAAAATAATCTCATAATTTACACATTACAACTCTTATAACTGAATTACAAGACCAATTCACCTCTTATATTTCAGTCATAAGATAATTTTTCAACCAAAAAATCAATAATTACAATAATAACAACGAATTAATCTCACCATAAAACATATTATAAAGCATTTACATTTCCAATTGTACAGTACATCTACATCTAAAAGAAAAAAAGAAAAATCTGGTGAAATTTTCACTCACAAAAGAAGCTCCTCGACTTCCTTACCTAGGTTCCATTAACAGCAGGCGTCCATTGTTGATAGTGTCGATTGTGTTTAGATGGTCGATTGAGAGCTCAAAGATCGAATCTGGAGCCAGGAGGTTATACTGCTGAGTGGCGGATTTATGTTGATTGTGATCCGAGTGGGGCATATCTGGACATGTTGTAGACGGGGAAGGGTGAGGCGGTGGGTGGAGTCATCGGATCTAAACCAATAGATCTGGAAAGTTTCGGCCAGATATGGGAAGAGAGAAGTGGGAGAAGAAGAAAGTAAGGGAGGAGGTGATGGAGAGAACGAAGAGAGGAGCGAAGAAAGAGGAAGGGAGGGTAGAGAGGCGCCGGAGGGAGTTGTCGTCGCCAGAGAATAAAGGAGAAGACAGATCAGGATCTAAGGGTTTTAGAGAGAGGGGGAGAGAATTGGGGGGGGGGGTGTGTGTTTTAGAGAGACAATGAAGCGATCGAAATGGGGAGGGGAGGATAGGGGGAGCCTAGGGGTGTCTGGGAATTAGCATTTCGGAAGAACTCTCTATTTGGGATTTACAAAAGGCCTCTCCTTAAAAAGGAATGACATCTAGGTGGTAGGGCCCTGAGTACTTTTTTTTCAAAAAAAAAAAAAAACACAGCTGCATACTTATATTGAGAGAGATGGTTGGAGTGCATTTTCCTTCTGATAGCTATGGTATAATAACTCAAATTTTCATCTTGATAAGATGTGAACTGTATTTGCTCTGTAAAAGGAAAAACATTTCATCAGTATCTATCTTTGTTACTGCCCAGCTTTATTCATTGAATGTTGTCTCTTTGCAGTCTCACCATCAGCAGCAATCAGATGTGAGTTTTGGATTAGCCCGGCCCCGGTAAGGGGCTTGGGGCATGCCTGCACCCTGTCAGAGCAATTGACACGCTTGAAAGGTGTGGAAGTTGCAATCGCCACTAAGTTTACCTTAACTGGCATGGGTGCAGGCATGACCTACCAAGGTTGGCAGGAATGGACATGGCTATCACACACCACATTTTTTTTATCCGTTCCATCAACCTTGGTTTCTACCATGAGCTTCTTGGTGTATTTGATGAAGCTTATTGGTGTTGACAATGTTGATGAGCTTCACAAGAGCTCTAGTTTGCCATTGATGATGATGAAGAAGAATGAATGTAGGAAGACCTTAACAGAGCTAGGGATGTGAGTTTTTTCTATGAGCAAAGGTAATTCTTGCCCTTATCATTGTTTTGGAGCGATGTTGTAAACCCCCCCCCCCACCCCACCCCACCCCCCAAAAAAATAAAAAATACTACACACCTCTTCATGCTTCAATTCGCCGTACAGTACAGTAGATTAAAACATGAAGAGGGTGTACTCAGTAATGTGGGGTATCTAAAACAATATCCTAGAGTGTTTTTTTTCTTTTTCCTCGTAAAAACTATGATATCCTCTTTCCCTGAGAAAGAACAAATCTCGTGCCTTGATTTGGTAAAAATATATCTTGAATTGTTTCTGAAGTGATTGCTTAAAAATAAAAATTCCTTCGAATTTAAATTGAAATTAATTATGATATGATGCTCAAATATTGATTGATGTTATTTTAGCCAAACAAACTGACATTTGAACCCTATTATGTTATTTGGCTTTGTTTATTCCCCCTTTCTCTGTGCAATTTCTACATAAACAAAGTGGCATGAATTCCTTTTTTCTTTTCCTATCCTTCTCAGTTCGTAAATCCATGCATTGCACACAAGGGGTCCAACTTTGTTATGAATGTGTAAATCTCATGCATATGGAACTCTAAAAGGTTAATTTTTAAATCCCAACATAAAAGAGAGCAGTATTTTCTATGATAAGTGGACTTTTTCCGTTCTCTTTTTCTTTTTCTTCTTGAAAGACGATTTTGTTGCTCTGATTCAGCTGGTGCTAAATCCTTCATTTATTATTTCACAGCTACAAAAAGATATCAACGGTGGTAATTTAGGAAGATCGTTACCCGAGTGTTACAGCTGGTGATTAGAATGGATAGACAGCTTTCAAGAGATGTAGCAGTTTGCTTCTGGCCTGGGGAGTTTTGGGTGGATAGTCAAAACTGTCTTTCTCAAAACAATGCTCTGATGATCACTCATTTTCATCACTCTATGAACTATACCTTATGAGGCAACTTAAAACTAGTTAATTGGTAACCACTTGTACAAATTCCTGTTTAGTTGGCAATATGTTTTCACACTGTTATTTATGGTATGTTTGGCTTTGTGATATAATGACTCTTTTTTCAATTTTTTCTTTTTTCTTTTTTCTTTTTTCTTTTTATTTGCTATTTCTGTAGTCTGATACAGGGTAAATTCAAGGCCCAAGAGCTTAACCCCCCGTGGGATGGCCAAATATCGGTGCTCACCCTTTTCTTCACATTTTTCTTTCCGGTGATTACCCCCGAGGGTTGGCCAAATATCAAAGCTCACCCATTTCTTCACATTTTCTTTCCGGTGATATTTAATCCACCTTTCCTCGCATGAAAGAGCAACGTTTTTTTTTTTTTTTTTTTTTTTTGGGAGAAAAGTACTATCACCACTATATTTTACGATGGTGCTTCAAAGGTACAATATGCGAAGTACTTCCTCTTTCTTCAGAAAACATTTTAATTTTAATGGTAACTTATTAAACTTTGACTTCAATTTTAAAAATTGTTATTGATTCACTACAAAAAGAATACTATCAATAACAATTTTAAAACTTTTATGTGGATAATTAAAATTCATAAAATAATGCTTAAAGTGCTCCTAAAATATTAATCCCTTTGTTTCACCTAGGGATGGGATGGCAGAAATTCGAAACCCGGTCCGAACCCGAAAAGTCCCGACCCTAATAGGCTGAGTTTGGGATCTAAAATTGAAAACCCGCCGGGTTTTTATAGGGTTCGGGTTTACCCCCGCCCCGCCCCGAACCCGCCCCGATTAGCTAGGAAATTACAAAAATACCCTTATTAGGATTCTCATTGTTGCTGATGGAATGGAATTGCTGATGTTACTGTTACTCATTTGTTTCTGTTCTGTTTCTGTATTCTGTTCATTTTCTTGAGCTATGCTACAAATCCTTATTAGGATTCTCATTGTGTTCTGTTTCTGTGTTCTGTTCATTGTTTATGTGTTCTGTTTCTGTGTTCCGTTAAATTTTTGGTTTAAATTTTCATTTTGGTTAACTTTCGGGGCGGGGCGGGCTCGGGTAATGCAAGTAACGGGGCGGGGCGGGGCGGGTTCGGGAAAGGGTAGATGACTATAGGGGCGGGTTTGGGAAATGCAGAACCCGTCCCGAATCCGCCCCGTTGCCATCCCTAGTTTCACCTTAAAAACCTACATTTAAGAGTCAAACTTCTCAATTTTAATTGCAGTTTTCGCCTTTTTTAATTATTATTATTATTATTATTATAATAATGTTATAATTTTATTTATATAGTGAAGTAAATAAGACTAAATCCGCCAAGGATTTATTCTTGCTGCCCCAAATCGGGATAAAGGATGAGGGTTGCGGTAGGCGTGTGTCGGCCGGCGTAATTTGTTGTCAGATTATCATGACATGATTCCAAATATGAATATCGTTGGGGCGTTTCCTCAGCAGCGACGCACTACACTTCATAGGTCTAGGTGTAGTGATAAGTATGCAAAGGTTGCTAGGTCGTCGCCCGAAAGCGACGTGCCACCTCAGCATCAGAGGGTGGTGACAAATATACAAGGGTTTTCGTATTGCGGACAAGTGCAGGTAAATAAGCTAGTCTATGGTGGGGGTTGAGAGTAGTGTGATGCGCTTTGAAACTTGGAACATTGGCTCTTTGACAGGGAGATCAACAAAAGTGGTGGAAGTTATGAGGAGGAAGATTCATATAGTATGTCTACAAGAAACTAAGTGGGTTGGAGAGAAAGCAAAAGAAATATCACTTTGGAGTTTTAAGCTTTGGTATTCAGGATAGAATAAGGGTAGGAATGAAGTAGGTATCATTATTGATGAGTATATCAATGATCCGGTGGAAGTGTACATGAAGAGTGACCAGATTATTGGTATTAAATTTGTGATTATGTGATGAGATTATAACTATTATTAGTGCCTATGCACCACAAGTAGGGTTAGATGCATCTATTAAACAAGAGTTTTGGAAAGATTTGGAGGAGGTAGTGCAACAGGTACTTAGCGGTGAGAAATAGTCGTTGGTGGCGATCTTAACGGACATTTGGGGTCTAGTCAAAACGGCTTTAATAGCATTCATGAAGGTTTTGGTTTTGGGGAGAGGAATGAAGCATGAAATGGCATCCTGAATTTTGCAATGACATATGACTTGAGTATAATGAACACTTGGTTTAAGAAGAGACAACCTCACTTGGTGACTTATAGGAGTGGAGGTAATACGAGTCAGATTGACTTCTTCTTATTAAGAAATGCTTGTAGGAAGAGTTACACAAATTGTAAGGTTATTCCGAATGAGAGTACACCAACTAAACATAGACTCGTGGTATTTGATTTTCGAAGTAGAAGAATTTCAAGGAAGAGAAAACCACAAGTAGACCCTAGAATCAAGTGATGGAGGCTTCAAGGGGAGAATCAACATAGATTTTTAGCTAAGATGCCCACTATCGATATTTGGTCAAGCAATATGAAGGATATGGATATAGATTCGACTTGGACTAAGATGGAGCATACCATAAAGGAGGTGGCGAAAGAAGTCCTCGGAGAATCTAAAGGAAGTGTGCGACCAAGTAAGGACACATCATGGTAGAACGAGGAAGTAAAGCAAGCAATAAAGAGCAATCGATAATGCTACAAATTATTGGGAAAATGCCGTAGAATGAGAACTATGAGATGTATAAGGAGGCTAGAAAAGAAGCAAAGAAAGCAGTAAGAGACGCAAGAGAAAAGGTGAATAGGAAACTTTATGATAGATTGGATACAAAAGAAGGGAAAATGACATCTATAGACTTGCTCGTATTAGGGATAAGAGGACATGAAATATTGGAAGAGTTAAATGTGTGAACTGTGAAGGATGTTGACCAAATAGTTCTAATCGGGTATAAGTAGATAAAAGATAGAGAAAGTTCGTACTTTGGTACCTTGTTTAATGGCAATCACGAGCAGAATATTGGAGATTTAAATATCCCTTCAATCATGATTAATCGAGATTTTGTGTAGAGAATTCAAAAGGGTGAAGTGGAAATGAAATGAAAAAAATGGAATTGAAGAAATCCGTAGGGCAGAATGGAATACCAATTGAGGTTTGGAGATGTTTTGAGGAGCGGGAATAGATTGGTTAACAACACTATTCAACAAGATATGAAGAAACAACACAATGCCATTGGAGTAGAGGAAAAGTACTCTAATCCCTTTGTATAAGAACAAAGGTGATGTCCAAGATTGTGTCAACTATCGGGGGATCAAACTAATGAGTCATGCTATGAAACTTTGGGAACAAGTGATTGCACAAAGGCTAAGGAGAATTGTGAATGTTTCGGATAACCAATTTGAATTTATGTCCGAAAAATCGACTATGGAGACAATCTATCTTATGAGGCAAACTATAAAGAAATATCAGGATAAAAAGAAAGATCCATCCGAATAGAAGTTAAAGAGGGTCTTTCTAGTTTTCATTGATCTGGAGAAGGCGTATGATAAAGTGCCAAGAGAGGTACTTTGGTAAGCTTTAGAAAAGAAAGACGTTTCAAAGAAATATATTGATATTATCAAGGACATGTATACTATAGTTAGCACTACTGTACGGACTAGTGTTGGAAAGACAGAAGAGTTCTCTGTTACTATAGGACTGCATCAAAGTTCTGCACTTAGTCCCTTTCTATTTGCTCTGATAATAGACGAATTGACGGGGTCAATCCCAGATGATATACTATGGTGTATGTTATTCGCAGATGATATTTTAACACCCAACTCAATCGCATATCTTTTCATGCATTGCATTATTTTTATGATTTATTTTCTGTTAGTTTTTCACATTATAGTGACTTATTTGACCTATTAAATTATGTTAATAAATTTATTTGAGTTAGTTAATAACTAAATGAAGCTAATAGGAGTTAATTAGTTGATTTAGTATTTATTGAAATTTAATTAAAATAACTTATAAGCTCATTTAGGAGGTAGTGTCAAATTTAAAACATTAGGGATTTAGTTGTAATGTATTCATTCTTGAAGGGGCTCAAGTAAAACTTTAAAATTATAAGAAGACTGAGACTTCATTTTGAAGACTTCTGTGTACAGCGACCAGAGATTTCTTTTTCTTCCTCTCTCTCATCTGTTATACCGTTGGTTCTCTAACCATAATATTTATTACCGCTTTCTATCCAAACCTCCTTTCTCCGATTCGACTGCGCCATCGCAATCGGGGAATTGAGTAAATCATTTATATCCGATTAAATTTGAATTTCTTCGGTATAATTTTGACGGTAGGTGTAAGTACCCAAATTCGGATTGTCAAAATCCGTTAAAAGTTAACCGAAATTCATTAACTAGCCCTTTCCAGGTTGACCGGAACCCGTTAAACTCCCTATTCCCGAGTCGATGAGACATCCCGGGACTGCCCCGTGCATCCCGACATCAAAGTGTACTCAACACACGTTATCACACGTAAAAGTACATCTTTCCTCGAAAAACGCACTTTCTGGGACTTTTCGGGGGCGTTTCGAACATTTTTCGGACAGTTATTTAGAAAACAGTCAAAACCGGGAAAAGGGGACAAAAGCCCTAGCCCTGCTGACTCACAGGGACACATGGCACGCATGCATGGCCTCCCCCATCCCCCTCAATCAAATTTGAGGGTGAAAAGACCAAAATACCCCTGAAATTAAGAGATAGGCCGTTCGGCCTGTTTTACTTGAAAAGCCAGAATTCTCGTCAAGTCCCCCAAATTTCCAAAATACCCAAAAAACCTCCCAAATTAAGTATAAGGCCGTCCGGCCTGTTTTGCAATTTCACCCCTATAAATACAAGGGCTGTCATTTGTAAAAAAAAAAAGGAAAAACATTAACCCTCTCTCAAAAACCCCACGGTTCAAGGCTGTTCTACCCCCTCCCGAGCTCCGTTTTGTCTCGATTTGCATGAAAATCCCGTTTTCCGACCAAACACAAACTAAACAACCTCGAAACACCTTTCAAACAGCAAAATCGTATCCCGTATACATAAATCGAGCCAAAGAGTCAACCCCTAGCCATAGGTAATACTTTCTCTCTCTAAAAACTCGTTTCACCTCGATTTACGCATCAAACGCTATTGTAGTTCCGGTCGAAACTCTCAAAATGTAGACGTAACGCCGTCTATGGGGCTCGATACGTTTTACCCCTTAATCATCTTCTCTCCCGTAAGAGAAGTAATTTCGGGTTAAAACGGCATTTCAGTCCCGTTCTTTACGTTTATGTCATTTACCGTCCGGATCGATCGATCCGTCGATCGTATGTTTACCATCCGAACCGTTTGGTTCGTGATCGTCATTTACAAAATTCGGATCGTTTGATCCATCGATACCGTTATTTAATTTCTGTACCTTTACAAATTCGAGCCATTTGGCTCGTCGATCGCATCTTTATTGTCCGGATCGTTTGATTACGTTGATAGCACACTTTAAATACTGTTTTTTACAAGTCCGAGCCGTTTGGTTCGTGATAGTATTTACTTATGAAAGTCCGAGTCACAAAATGACTCGTTGATCGCATATCATTTAACGCCTCTTTTCATGAAATTGGTAACAATGTAATGCCCGGTTCAAAACCGGAGTTCGTCATTCAAACTCCTTTTCAAAACAACGCAAAATCAACGTTTGGCATCTAAACGTCATTTTCGACTCAAAACCCGACGTTTGACATTCAAACGCTCTTTTCATTAAAATCAACGTTTGACATTCAAACTAAAGATTTAAGTTCGTCACTCGAACCCCGTTTTTCTAAACAACGCAAAATCGACGTTTGGCATCCAAACGCTCATTTTCGACTCAAAACCCGACGTTTGACATTCAAACGCTCTTTTCATTAAAATCAACATTTGACATTCAAACTAAAGATTTAAGTTCGTCACTCGAACCCCGTTTTTCAAAACAACGCAAAATCGACGTTTGACATCCAAACGCTCATTTTCGACTCAAAATCCGAGGTTTGACATTCAAGCACTCTTTTCATTAAAATCAACGTTTGACATTCAAACTAAAGATTCAAGCTCGTCCTTCAAACCCTCTTTTCAAAACTCAAAACCGACATTTGTCATTCAAACGCTGGCTTTTTACCACAAATCAACGTTTTTCATTCAAACCAAGATTAAAGCTTGTCATTCAAGCTCCTTTTCAAAATGCAACACACAAACACACGCACACAATTTCGAGATAGGTAGAAAGACTCGTCATACGAGGCATTTCGGGTGATCTCAATATACTCTTCCCGAAACGTAACGTGACCTTCGAACCTAACAATCTCTGGTCCTAAAAGCCTTTTTTCAAGTTTTGGCTACCAATCAAAACGTTCCATTTTAAAACTTTTTTTCAAATTTTGGCTACCAATCAAAACGTCACATTTTCAAAAGCCTTTTCCAAGTTTTGGCTACCAATCAAAACGACAACCTTTCACAAAAACAGTCATTTTCAAAGTTTGGGCTCGTAATACAAAACGGCGTGGCGACTCTCCCTTTCATTTTCCAGGCGAGGTCCCAAGTCCGCGAAATGTCGCTCGCCGCGTCCCCCCGCGCGCAATCCGGGTAATTTCAGTTGGCGACTGTGCTGGGGAAAAAGATGTTTTTTCAAAACTCCCTCGTTTTAAAAAGCATTCCGTAGGTCAAACTTTCGTTTACCCTTTCTCGCTTTTGTGTGTGTGTGTTGTTCAAAACACCGGGTGGCTTTTGAAAAGAAAAAAAAGATGTCGCATTTTCATCTCATTCAAAATCATAACATGTCCGTGCATTTCCCGTTCATATTTGATTTCCGTATTATATTCTGAATTGTGCATGAATTCTTTAAAACACATTCTGAATATTTCTATTTTACTCAGAAAAAGAATTTAGTGACCGCACACTACTTGCACTGCTGCCTCGGTACACCGCAAGCTACGCGCACTTGCTGCCTCGGTACACTGCACACTACAACCCTCAACCCGGGATGACCGTTCAGTTGCAGCTTGATTGGTCTGCCAGACACCTTTCGAGCGCACATGGGGTCGTCCCAAACAACCCATCCTAACCCATGTAATCCATGCACTCTTTGTGTCACACTTCGTCCAAGACCTTGGTTGGTTTTTGGCTTAGTTCGTGTCATAAAGCCTAAGTGTATGCTTTTAGGCCGATCTCCCTCACAAGTCAAACTTAAAAGTTGAGATTGAAGTTCGTTCCCGACCCGAAGTCTTAGCTTTTCAGCCTTGACTTTGACGTGGAGCCACGTTAAAAACATACCCGAAGGTTCAATGTGACGCCGTGTCATTAAGCCCTCAACGTATGCACCATGCTAGCTACGACTTGGCCAACGCCAAAAGCTAAGGTCCCTCACGCAAGCGAGTCAGGAGAGGTCATGCCGAAATTTCGGCACGATTTCTGCCTTAACTTAAGGACGTTGACTTCGACCGTGACCCGCATGTCACATACGTTGAAAGTTTACATGACTAGCTAGCCTTAAGTTCACTTTTTTCCTTTGTCGGTGGAACTCGCTTGCCTTATAAGACCCTCGCTCGGGATCGTCCATCCCGGGA
The DNA here is from genome assembly GCA_022495995.1 of Adenophora triphylla var. japonica. Lineage (NCBI taxonomy): Eukaryota > Viridiplantae > Streptophyta > Magnoliopsida > Asterales > Campanulaceae > Adenophora > Adenophora triphylla. Next base: position 76,618 of record JAFEMH010005676.1, read on the forward strand.
AGACGATTTACAGGTGAAAAACGAGGGATTTATAAACGTAGTGACGAGATCCAGTGATTCAAGCCCTAGGTTAGTTGCGAAAAAGAAGATACGATCTTTTCCAACCAATTAGGACTCTGAGAAAATGCGTTTTAAGTAAACATTAAGCGGTAACTGCACATTGCACAAGCCCAAAACCCTGAGCCAAATACCCTCTCCGAAACCTAAACTCTGCCTTTCGTTCCCTGCAGCGAGCAGAAAGTGGTTCAGAATTTCGGGTCAGCACCTCGCCAGAATTACAGTTACGGCCACATCAGACAGTTCTTCGGTTCCCTCAGTTCCTTGACCCGAGACTCTCAGGCATGTCGGACTCGCAGAAATCGTGATGGGAATGGAACCCCGCCACCGGTAACAGATATGACACTGGAAGAAGCCATCCGGGCCTATGAGGTTCACAAAAGGCAGAAAGAAGATCAGCAGAATTTCGTGGTACAGTTTCTGAATGAGATCCTCCCCGATCAGCTCCTCAAACCTTCAACCAGGTTCCTCCCCCGCCAAATTACGGGATTCCTTCAAACCAAGGAAACAGCCGATCGAGGCTCCATGTTGCCACCTCTCAAGGCACCCCCATCATATACGGCCAAGCCAGTACTACTCCCATCACTTAGTACAACCAGCGCACCGCTGGGCCATCTCAAACAGATATCAATATCCTCCAATACCCTCCCGAGTTCAACCCGTTGCCCAAACACGAACCTCAAAACACCGGGGACAAACCCTGATACAATTCCAAAAAGGCCCCCATATATCCACATATATCAAGCCTCCCACCTCCAATTACTGCTCTCACGTGGCAGCACACGAAACCGAGCCTCAAAATCCACCACTGGACCCAGCCCTGGCCTGGATGGTTGAACAAATGAAAGACCTGAAAACCAGCATAGGCAGCTCAAAGCAAGAAACGCTCAGATCCACAGATCCGGGAATGGTCACACCCCTCCCTGCCAAGTTCAGAATGCCAGAAATGGATAGATTCGACGGGACTGAATGCCCGCAGACGCACGTTGACACCTACGTTCTCGGCATGAGCGCAAAAGGAGCAACCCTCCAGCAAATGGCCGATCATTTCCAACATACTCTCAAGAGTTCAGCATTACGGTGGTTCCTAAGGGTCAAGCCTGCAGATCGCCATACCTGGGATCAGATTAGCAATATCTTCCAGGAGCGATACCGATCCAACCTAGAATGGGAAACAAGTCATGAGGACTTAATCACCACCGAGCAGAAAACAGACGAAAGCGTGGGAGAATTCTACAAAAGGTGGAGTTGGAAGCTCTCTGAAATCATGGAGCCACTCTCCAAATACGAACATATGCGGATCTTTAAGTCCTGCTTGAGGCCGTCCATCCGAACGCTCATCAGCCATCACTTCTTCCCAGATCTCCGAGCCATGGTCAATGCCGTCTCACAGTTCGAAAAGGATCTCAAAGAAAAACTGGCCACGAATCCGTCTTACAGATACAGATCAGCAGCTACATTCAATCCTGCACCGGCCCCCGGCAAAGGGAAAGATACTTCTGTCAACTACATCCATCAGGGACAGCAGTCGAACAGCAGAAACCTGGCCCTAAAAAGCAACGACTCCCCCAAGAAGCAGCCTTCCGTACGCTTCGACAAGCTAGATATGCCTCTGAGTAAAATGTTGGAAGGATTGATCAAAGAAGGCCTCCTCAAGCCTGTTGAAAACTACATACCAAAGAATCCTGTAGTCAATGCCGACAAAAGCAAATACTGCGCCTTCCACCAATACCAGCACAATGGCGACAAGCGCTTGGGGTTACGGTATGAGATCCAGAATCTGATAGAGGAGGGAAAGTTGGAGCATCCCCGTGGACCTAATACAGTCGGAAACCCTTTTCCGAACAACAACAGTGTAAACTCCATCGAGTGGGTGCCAAAGAAGATTGCCGCAGAGCCAGTTCCTCCGCCTCTTCCATCCAAGCCCTCATCAGACGTTCACATCTGTTACAATGTATATGACTGCTCCGAATGCCTTGAGTATGAGTTCCAGGACATGATCAGGGGCGATTCCCCTAGAAAGCAGAAGAAACAGTCTTCTTAGCAGAAATTGAAAGAAAGATATGATGTCGGAGACACCAGCGTAGGTATTCTCGGAGAGCCATCCGGGAAGTTCGATTACTATGTACTCTACTCCAGCAAGTCCTCTCTCCCTTCAAGTAGCACAACTTCAGAGCAGACAGGGGTGGGAAAGCCGAAACATCCTGCTGACATCAAAGCTCAGGCCTCAGGACACCGAAATACCTCAAACCTTGGCAACCTTACTGCCAGCCAGAAGCCTAATCCCCCGCAAGATCAGCCAAGGTTTAACTTGCCCAACTTCAGAGCACGGGCCGGCAAAAGAAAGTCAAAGTCAACTTGGCACTCGCACTCAATCAACGTGCTGACCAAGGGCGACCACCGCCACAAGCTACCTCGACACAATCCTGAGGCACCACCAAAAGCTTTGCCTCTCAAGAGAAAGACAGGAAATGGATGGCTCGATGATTCTCCCTCTCCGGAAAGAGATCATATCTAGGATTCCAGAATATATGGTAGCATGCTCACCTTCTGTGATGAAGACCTACCGAAAGGGGCCTCGGGGCACAACGAAGCTTTGTACATCACTGTCTGTCTCAACACTGTCTCCCTCCCTGGGGTATTGGTAGACAATGGATCAGCAGTCAACGTCCTACCCCTCAGCATGATGTGAGCCTTACGCATCGATGAAGGCCATATGATCCCATCTGCCCGAACTATCAAAGCCTATGACACCACGTCTCGTCCCATCCTAGGGACGGTGACTCTGGAGCTCTGGTTCGAAACCCAAATGATGACAGTAAAGTTCCACGTGATGGACATCCCGTCTGAATTTACAGCTCTGTTGGGACGCCCATGGCTACACCACATGAAGGCCATAGCCTCCACTCTCCATCAGTGTGTCAAGTTCATAAATCGACAAGGAGATCTAGAGGTCATCAGAGGGGACAGTTTCCTCATAGGGAATGAAGCCGAAATGCCAATTAAGCGTGCCCGCGGCCAGGCACCGAGGCTACCTCATGCAAGCCGACCAAAGGACAACCGGGGCAAATCTCATCAGAATCCCTCAGAGTCCGGAGGTGATAACTATGTCAACATCCTCGAGCAGGAAGATCTCGAAGCATTCAGATTCATCAAATTCAAATGACTTTTCCGAAACTTGGATTCAGACTGGAAAGAAACCCTGAGCATCGCTATGATACGGGCACACAAACCCCCTATCTCCGGTCAAAAATTTGTCAACATCCTTCGAGCAAACTCTCTGGCCCCGCCAGGCGAAGAAATCTTCACGATAAAGGTCAACAAGCACCGACACACTCGTAATGAATGTATGGCAGTCGTCTGGGATGTCTTACACGCAGAATTGCCGACCGAACCCCTTTTCTCAAATGAAGGGCACGAGGTCTTTCTAGCAGCACCAACTTCGCAACAGGGCGCGAGACGTCCTTTGGTCTGGGTTGAACCGTCAGACGGTGACGAATCAGGACTCTCCGGAGTGGAAGATGCGGCAGATCCGCAAGAAGATCCTTACATACACATGCTCAGTTTTGAGGATGGCACCAGTTCCGACGAGGTTACCTACGATGAGGGCTCCAATACCATGGAAATCGTCAAACTCAATGTCCAGTACAGACAGATATTCGGCAAGTGGAAACAACTGGTTGACATGACAAAGAACCCTTCTGATCACGTAATCGATGACGACTTCGTCAACATCATCTTCTTCAGATATCCCGACGATGCCAATGATCCGGTCCTTATTGTCAGATTATTCAATGCCAAAGTTACCCTCGACGATTGCCTGATCATGGTAAACGAGGCCCTGGCCAAGAGATCTCAAGGCTCATCATCATTTCCAGTTATCAGCCCCAGCGGCAACCGCCCGTGCCGTTAGTCAAACTCACTGCCAAGAGCGTCGCCAAGGCTGAAGGCATCGACAAAGGAGACAGAACTCCCCACCTTGTTGCAAGTCAGATCAGCCTCGGGAACGCCTCCAGCAGCCACCCTGAGAACATCAGTAAAAGTCCTCCCAGCGAGACAGATCAAGTTTCCGAAGAAAGGAATGATCACCTCAGCATCCACATGCTCAAGTTCGACCCTGTTCCCAACCATCACGGCCACGGATTCAGGCATCCCGTCAGCAAGATGCTAGCTCTGATAGACATGGCTCTCGAACGAGATCACGAGACCATCAGCATCGCAGAGTTCAACACCCCTGTTAGTTTGATCTAGGGGTGTCAGCGGTTTGGTTCAAACCGCGGTTTGAGACCGAACCGAACCAAACCATGTGGTTTGGTTTGGTTTTTAACGATTAACGGTTCAGCTCGGTTCCAAAAATTTATAATCCATGCGGTTCGGTTTGGTTTGCGGTCTGATTCCTCCAAACTGAACCATTTCGAGCTGAACCGCCAAACCAAACCATCGAGCTGAACCGACAAACCGAACCACTTAGCTAAACCGCCAAACCGTTGATTATGTTTGATTTATTTTCCACCGTTAGATTTTTCAAAACCTAATCTAAATACCCTATCTATCCCTTTCCCTTTCCCTTTTCATTTCATTCCCCAGTTCTGTTCCAACGCCAAACCACGGCTCTCTCTCTCCGCCATTTCCATTTTCCAGTTCCAGTTTCTGACCTCACTCTCCCTCCACCTCACTCCCTTTTCCTTTCTTCCATTAACGGTCTCTCTCTCCCTCCTCTAACCCGGCATAGGAAGTACGCATTGTCTCACATACTCGAACGGGCCAGAACAAGATTGACTCCGTTTGTCCAAGAAAATCCGACATATAACTTGTAAGCAATCCATTCCTTTCTCTGAATTCTTTTATGGACTCATAGATTCATACTACTACTTTTTGAAAAAATTCACTTCTTTTCCAAAAAAATTCTCAGAAAATAGCAGCAAATTCTTCATTTTTCTTTGATTCTTTCTTCAAGCATCAGAAATTGTTATAATTGGTATAATGAATTACTAGTAGTTGGTATTGTTCTTGTTTTTTTTTTAATTATGCTTAGAACTTTACCTTAATCAATATTTCATGGAAATGGGTGCATGTTAGGTGTTTGACAAAATGATTGAAAGAATAAACTTTGAAGCAATGAGTTAAATGTTATGTTTTGCTTAACGATAGAAACGGTGCGCGGGTGTGTTCCGATACAACCCTTACTCATACTTACAGGATTCTGTATAATTACTCCCACGAAACTGATTGTGAGCCAATTTCAGTCAAACATGATATATGGATATATGTCCCTGCTAGAAGGATTGTCCTTCAATTTCTAGTACTTTACCAGTCTTTTTAATTTTATAAACAAACCAAAAGATCAAGGGAGTTGCTAATAATAGTTGAGAAAGGGAGTGGCGATGATATTGGACAGGTTTGTGGTTTGGACCGCGGTCTAAACCGCAGTTCGGACCGCGGTTTGAAACCGAACCGAACCAAACCGACTACTAGCGGTTTGGTCTCTAAATTTGTCCAAACCGAACCAAACCGAACCATTTACACCCCTAGTTTGATCAAGCAGATATGGGCAAACTTCTTGGTGACCGAGATCAAAGAAGGCCGCATGGAATGTCCCAGCACGACTTCCTTCGTCAATATAATCCAAGTGTTTTCGCCATTCGGAGATTTGGATGTGATTACAGTTCTAGACACCAGTCAGATAGCGCGCACCTACGGAGACTGTTTAGCTCTCGCAAGGAAAGCCCTCCCGGAACTAGCTGCACAAGAAAATCACCTCTGGGACGAAAATAAAGCTCAAAAGACTCATAGGGACCAAGCCCTTAAAGCGCCGCAAGCAGCCTCATACAGAAAGCTAGAGGCCACTCTAGACCAGTTTTCGACCTCAAAGGTTCTGCCCACGGCTATTTCCTGGACTACCATCGCCTCTCAACAAACCCCCTCTGGCAAGGGAGGGCGGTCAACGGTCCAAACGACCTAGGAGATGGAATGGCACAGCACAAGGAATACCTAGCCAAACAGCATGAGGAATACAAGCGCTTATCTCCCCGAGAGAAGCAAGCCCTTTGTGAAAGCGATGACGAAGACGATGAAACTATTCTCTTCCAAGCCGATCGTGAAGTCAACAAAACCGGAATCCCAAGAGTCCTGGGAGGATGGGAGCGGATCATTTCCGTTCTCAAGTTGAAAGGCCAACTGAAAGAGGAAGGTCTATTCAAAAAGAAGAGAAAGATGGAAATACATCTCCAACAACTGCTCAGGGAGATTCCACAGACTACAGCATTCGTTTACAGAAACGACCAACTGGGGCAAAAACCAGTCACATGGGCAGACGTCCGGGAAGCCGTATACTCACCTTCCGACATACCCGCCACTCAGTTAAAGCAGCAGAGAAAGCTCTCCCCGATGGAAGTTTATCTAGACTGCCGCATACGGTTCAAAGAAGCGTTGGCTATTCTCACATGGGAAGAAACGCAAGCGTTAGCTCTCGACGAAGGCTCTACTGCAAGAGAGCTGATCTGGGCCAAAAGTGGAGGAAAATTAGCAAACCATGACTACTGCCTGTCCCAACTCCAGAATGCCATGAGCCTGCTCAGCAAGAAGGAAAGAAGCGCAGTATACCGTGAAGAGATCAAAGAGACCGTTCGCTTGAACCAAGAACTCTCTAACCTCCCCCGGAGGGTCAGCAATACACAGTTCAGTCCTGGCAACCACTGCTGCGCACTGACGTTCGAACAACTGCGGCGAACCATAGGCTCCCTCCCTGCAGAGGCACCTAAACCAGTATCTTGGGACAGAATCCGGAAAGTTGCCGAAGCCCCCGGGAAAGCATCAACAGTCAACGAATTGAGGGAGGAAATATGGCCCTGTACTTTGAAAAATCCTCCTCTGACTATGGCTCAGCTCAAAGCAACATGTTCAAAAGGGACCAATCCCGACGTCAACGTTCTGACCCGATCTGGTCAAATCTATGTGCTACCGCCCAAGGCCACCAAAAAGCCAACAGAGCCAGAACCGCAACCCGGTTTGCCCGAAGAAACAAGTTCCGGAAAGGAGGACCCGATCCTCACTCAGCTCAAGGAGACCTAAGCGAACATTTCCCTATGATCCCTGCTCACATCTTCATACCCTCACAAGCTCAAGCTAGAGGAAAGTTTGGCCCGTACCATGGTCCCCGTGAACGCAACTCCAAAAGAAGTGATTCAGATGATCGGCAACATCCACTATGGAAACATCATCACCTTCACAGATTTGGACCTGCCAAAATTTGGGGCTGATCACAATGAGCCGCTCTACATCACAGTTCAGTTGGACGAGCGTCGTCTTCCCCGTGTACTGGTAGACGGAGGTTCCGAAATGAATGTCTTGCCCGCCAAGATGATGGACCTGCTTGTCATCAAGCCCACAGACCTGAAGCCTTCAGTCCACACTGTCAAGGCCTATGATTCTACTTTTCGCACAGTTCTCGGGGTTGCAACTCTAAACATCTGGTTCGGCAAGCGGATGATCCCCACCGAATTCCAAGTACTAGACATTCCTATCACTTTCACAGCCATCCTGGGACGACCCTGGCTGCATCAAATGAATGGCGTGGCATCCACCCTTCACCAATGTATCAAGTTCATGCAAGGCAATGAGCTAACAACAGTCTACGGCGACAGCGTCACCACCAAGGGGACCTGCACCAACGGCATTCCAGAGTTAGAGATCAAATATGATGACGATATGGCATTAACTGGATTTACCTTGGAGACCTCCAAGATCCAAATATGCAGCGTGGACCTTCCACTATTCTAGGACAAAATCCCTCCAGTCATGAAGATGATGAAACTCATGAACTTCATCCCAGGACTGGGGCTCGACAAGAGGTTACAAGGCCAACACCAAGTCATAGAAGTCAAGGACCACACTACAGTCCAGGGGCTCGGTTATGTGCCAACACCAGCTGACATCAGGGAAAGCAAAAGGCTCGCCAGCACCAAAGCAACAGCCCGCAAGAAAAGTCAGTACAGAGACAACAGAAAGGATGGGAAAGCTGGCACAGGACCTCAAGCGTTTCAGAGGACTCAAAGCTAATCCGATAAGGGGAGCATTCCTCGACATGACTGCTCTACCTGGACCAATTGCCACCACAGTTCAACATGAGTACTCATTCAAAGGAATCCCGGACATAGAAGAGCAGCTCGAGACACCCTTCATGGGAAACAGATTGTTCGGGTCAGCCTCCGAGGCTACATTCGAAACAGTAACTCCAAAGCAGAAGGAACCAGAATTCGTAGAAGATGCTCTCAGTGGACCCGCTCTATAGAACCTTTTCGAAGAAGTCATGAAGGTGCCAAACCTGATTGACCTAGGCTCTGAGAACAGCATGATCGCCATGATCGGGGCATCAGAAGCCAAGCCTCTCGACCCCCGAACCCTCACCAAGCATCCAGCAATGCCACTGAAAAACTGGGTGACTTTCACCGGACCAAGGGCAAGTCAGACAGAAATAGAAGACAAACTGGGCCTGCACCCACATCTCCCTAAACCTAGTCTCAAACCCTCTGAGTCAGTCATTGTCAAAGTCCAGACCTCCGAGTCGTCCGACGGCCTCACGCCGGAAGACTATGATAATGTAGCCAACAATGTATTCCCGTTCGTATTAAATGAAAAGTTCGACCTTTCAGATTGTCCCCTCATTGCCACTTTAACAACTGATAAGTTAACAAACAACTTAAAAGAAGTTAATAATGACTCACTTGATAAAGAAGCAGACACACTAAGCGAACAATACATTAAAGAAGTTCTCAAGCGTGTAGTTTACCAAGAGGACAATCGGGCCCAAGCTGCCGAAGAGGTTATGACTAAAGTGAACCTGGGATCAGTGCAAGATCCTAAAGAGACACAAGTGGGCATCTTCGCCGGTGTAGAAAAAGAAGCCCTGATAAATCTCCTCAAAGAATATGTTGACGTGTTCGCCTGGTCATACCAAGACATGTCAGGACTCGATCCCTCAATCGTGGAGCACAGAATCCCTCTGAATCCAGAATCCAAGCCTGTCAAACAAAAATTACGCAAGATCAAGCCTGAGTGGTCCCTGCAAGTAAAAGAAGAAATTGAGAAGATGCTCCACGTCGGCTTCATCAGAGTAATTGAGTACCCGACCTGGCTCTTCAACATTGTGATGGTCACCAAGGCCAATGGAAAGGTCAGATGCTGTGTGGATATCCGAGATCTCAACAAGGCCAGCCCTAAAGAAGATTTACCACTGCCCAAAATCGACATGCTGGTCGACACCACGGCGAATTTCTAAGTAAAGTCCTTTGTGGAAGGGTTTACTGGATACAATCAAATCAAGATGTCCAAGGAAGATCAGGCCAAGACTGCTTTCACCACTCCGTGGGGGACATACTGTTACACGATCATGCCGTTTGGTTTAAAGAACGCTGGGGCTACTTATCAGCGGGCTGTAACCGCTCTCTTCCATGACTTGATTCACAAAGTAATCGAAGTGTATGTTGACGACATGATCATCCACTCCAAATGATCAGACATGCAGCATATGACAGATTTGAGAAAGTTCTTCAATAGACTCAGAAAGCACTCCATGAGATTGAACCTTGCGAAGTGCACCTTCGGCGTCAAGCGAGGCAAAGTACTGGGGTACATGGTTACAGAAAGAGGCATCGAAGCAGATCCCAAGAAAATCAAGGCCATCATCGACATGAAGCCATCGCAGACATTGACAGAAGTGAAAAGTTTTATGGGAAGACTTCAATACATCAGTCGCTTCATCAACCAGTTGACATCTCTCTGCGAGCCAATGTTCAAACTAATGAAGAAAAATGCTGACATCAAATGGGACTCCAAATGCCAGACAGCCTTCGAGAAAATCAAGACATACTTGGTGAATCCCCAATCCCGTGCCCGCCACATGAAGATAAGCCACTCCTCCTGTACCTGACAGTGACAGACACGTCAATTGGGGCTATGCTGGCGCAAGAACAGAAAGATTCCAAAGTTGAGCATGCAATCTACTTCGTAAGACAAAAGCTTCAGGGAAGTGAACTCAGCTACTCAGTATTAGATAAAACTTGTACCGCCTTGGTATGGGTAGTCGGGAAACTGAAACACTACATGCAGTCACATTCAGTGCTCCTGGTCTCCAAGATGGACCCCGTCAGATATCTCTTCGACAAGCCATATCTATCAATGAGATTAGCCAAGTGGTCATTCTTCCTGGCTGAATTCGACATCAAGTACATGACCAGAAAATCAATAAAGGGTCGAGTAATGGCAGATCAGCTGGCAGACTTCCCAAGCAATGAAATCAAAGGTCATGATCCGCAGTTTCCAGATGATGGGGTCTTCTCACTCAACAGCGCAAACCGCTGGCAACTCTTCTTTGATGGGGCAGCCAACAAGAAGGGAAATGGTATTGGAATGCTCCTGGTCGATCCTAAAGACGAGCACACTCCCATAGCCATCAAACTGAATTTTGAAGCAACCAACAATGCAACAGAATACGAAGCTTGCGCAGTCGGCCTGGAAACCGCACTTGAGCACAACATCACAGAACTGGAAGTATACGGAGACTCAGCATTGATCATCAATCAAGTATCTAACAAATGGAAGACAATAGATTCTGGCCTCCAGAAGTACCACACGTACATGGAGGAGCTCATTGCTCAGTTCAAGGACATCTCTTTCCACTACCTGCTAAGAGACAGGAACCGCTTCGCAGATGCCCTGGCCACCCTAGCATCTCTTATCGAAATTCCCGAAGGGAAATCAGTAAAACCCCTCAGAATAGGCAGACGGAAAACACCGGCCTATTGCTGTGAGATCGAAGTTGTACATGAACCGATCGACGAACCCTGGTATAATCAAATCTACCAGTACCTCCAAAATGGAGAAGCTTCCTTCACAAATGAAGATGGAAAATACAAAGAAGGGATCAAAGCCAAAAACATGATGGCCATAAAGCGCCTGGCATCCCATTTCGTCATTCTGGGGGTATGTTATACAAGAAGCGCCACCAAGGACCACTCCTCCGGTGTGTAAATAAAGAAAAAGCCAGCGAGCTGATGAACGAATAGGTAGACGGGAAACACCTGCCTATTGCTGTGAGATTGAAGTTGAACATGAACCGATCGACGAACCCTGATACAATCAAATCTACCAGTACCTCCAAAATGGAGAAGCTTCCTTCACAAATGAAGACGAAAAATACAAAGAAGGGATCAAAGCCAAAAACATGATGGCCATAAAGCGCCTGGCATCCCATTTCGTCATTCTGGGGGGTATGTTATACAAGAAGCGCCACCAAGGACCACTCCTCCGGTGTGTAAATAAAGAAAAAGCCAGCGAGCTGATGAACGAAGTTCACAACGGAACCTGCGGTCCGCACATGAACACCAGAGCATTGACACACATCATCCTCCGTATGGGTTACTATTGGGTATCAATGGAAACATACTGCATCCAGTTCGTCAGAAGCTGTGACAAATGACAAGTGGGTCCCACAAATAAAGAAGTAATAAAAAACTTTCCATTTTTGGGTTGTGCCCTTTCAAATTGGACGCCCAAAAAGGAAATTTGTGCCCTTTCGGGTGGGACAGAGGGAGTATCTCTTATTTATGATAGGGGATGGAGAGATGCTAGAGGATTTGAAAGTTTTGATCTCGTATGAATTGAGACATAGGTGATTATTGTGAATTTGAAAAATATAACATTTGTATTCTAATAGACCAATTAAGCTCAAGTGAGACTCCGTGATACATGAGATCACTAGTGGAATAACTTGAAAAAGAAATTGATAAGTATAAGGTTCAATGTTCTACTTACCAACAATAGAAAGCAGAATTTTAGAGTCCAACAGTTTTCTTACATTCGTTGATATTATGAGTGGATATGAAAAAATATCACGAGGGGTTTTATGATTGTGTTACCATGTACCTGACTAAGCTATGATACTGTTTGGGTTATAGTGTAATGATTGACCAAGTCAGCTCTTTTCTATGTGTTTCGTGATGAGATACTCGTTAAGTCTATTAGCTGCTTATGTGTTCAAAAGATGGTACAACCACATGGATGCATGTGAGTATAATATTTAAATAAACTCTTGATTCTAGTAGGATTTTCAAAGTTACATGGTTACTAGATAAAATTTAAAGTATAATTAGTCTAATGAACAGTTTGAGAAATCGACATAGATTCTTGAGGACATTTTATAGCCATATGTAGTGGATTTCAGGGGTAACCAGGATATACATTTATCATTAGTAGAATTTGTTTGTTTGGACATTTATCACAGTTATAAACGAGTGTTAAGATGGCTCTGTGTACGAGGCACTATAGCCGAAATTGTTAATTAACCAATATAAAGGGATGAAGTGTGGGAAAACAATATTTATGGTCCCAAGATGGTATAATGGTCAATTTAGAGTGTAAAGATAACTAGGGATAGATTACTTACAATTTAAAGTAGGCAAAAGTATTATGTTGATAACTATTGACAAGATCTCGTGTTTCAAGTAATTGATTTTGTCTCTGCGAAAGTATTATCTTAAAATGCACAACTGAAGTGAAACTAACGAAATTTGAATCCTTGATATATATAGGAGAATTATAAATAGTTGAAATGATTAAACAGTTATTTTATAGAGTGGATTTACCACCATTAATCTCAGAGAGGTGAAATTACCCGGATCGCGAGGGCGGCGAGCGGTTTGAATTTCACGGGAAAAAGAGAGTCGCCGTGCCATTTTTATTATGAGCCAAAACTTTGAAAAAGGATTTTGAAAGGGTATCGTTTTTATTATGAGCCAAAACTGAGGAAAGGCTTTTGAAAAAGGATCATTTTTATTAGGAGCAAAAACTGAAGAAAAGGCTTTTGAACAGAGATTGTTAGGTTCGGAGGTCACGTTACGCCTCGGGAAGAGATAAATTTGGGCTCACCCGAAATGCCTCGTATTAACGAGTCTTTCTACCTTTCTCGAAAATTGTGCATGTGTGTGTTTGTGTTACTTGAAAATGAGTTTGAATGGCAAACTTTGGATTGAAAAAGGAGTTTGAATGGCAAACTTTAGATTAAAAAGGGAGTTTGAATGGCGGGTTTCGAAATGAGTCGAGCATTATAACGTTACCCTTTTTTGACAAAATGACGGTAATGGAAAGAGTTTGATTTTTGAACCGGGCATTATAACGTTACCCCTTTTGATAAAGACGATAGTAAAGAAGAGACGATTGACAAGTCAATTTATTGACTCGGATGTTAAAGGTATATACGATCAACAAATCAAATGGTTTGGACGGTAGAAATGACAATCAACGAACCAAACGATTCGAACGGTAGAAAGATGCGATCAACGAATCAAACGGTTCAGATGGTAAAAAGCGTTATGTAAATGACAATATCAACGAATCAAATGATTCGGACGGTAAATAACGATCAACGAACCAAACGGTTCGGACGATAGAAAGGTGCGATCAACGAACCAAACGGTTCGGACGGCAAAAGACGTAAGTAGATAAAGTGATAAAAATGGGTCAAGATCTCCGTTTTAACTGTAAATCACTCTTTTCGAAAGAGAAAAGTGATAAAGAGAGGATCACTTCTTGACCCATAGACAACGTAGTGTCTACATTTTGAAGGGTTTGATAGGAACAAAAATATTGAAAACACGTAAAAAGAGATGAAATGGAAGATTGAGAGTGAGAGTTTACCAATGGCTAGGTTTTGACTCTATATCCCGAGAGATCATATATCGCATACAAAACGGTGTTTGAAAAGGTGTTTGGATCGTGTTTGACTTGAAAAAATGTTGTTTTCACGCAAATCGAGACATTTTCAGGGCTTATGGAGGGTTTTGGGGAACTGGAATCGAGACAAATGGGCAGGAGGGTTAAAATTTGTTCACCATTTACTGAATGTCAAGGGTTGTATTTATAGGAGGTAAAATTGAAGAACAGGCCGTCCGGCCTAACCTTCAAGTTTGAGGGCTTTTTGGGTATTTGAAAATATGATGAGACTGATGGGAAATCCAGCAAAACAGGTCGGCCGGCCAGTCTTTCAGTTTGAGGGTATTTTGATCTTTTTTGGCTTTGGATTTGATTGATTTGACCTAGGGCCTTATGCATGTGTGACACGTGTCCTGCTTAGTCATTAAGGGTATTTTGGTCCTTTGGGCCGTGTCTTGACTGTTTTTAAATAACTGTCTGAATAAATGTCGAAACAGTCCCGAAAAGTCCCGAAAATTGCGTATTTTTGGAAAAGTGATATTTTCACATGTTCGAACGTGTTTTAATACACTTTAAATTTTGAATGATCGGGACAGTCCTGAAAAGTCTCGTTAACTTGGAAAGTGTGAGTTAACGGTTTATAACGATCCGGATTTGGGTACTTACAAGAGGGTATTTCATGAATATGTGGTTCGTAAACGTATGTAACACGAGTTGCTAGTGCTTGACTACGAGACCATTTCATTTCAGTTTGTTTTGTCTTAAGGGGAACGACCTTTGAGAGTATTTCATTTGAAGGAATAGATCTTGCGCATGAAACGAATACTTGTTGTGAAACCTTAATGGTCAATTATGAAATTGAAAAGGCTACATGGAAAAAATGGAAGGAAATATGAGACATATAACAAAAGTTGTTAATAGATTCGGTAAGTAAATTTGAGGACAAATTTATTTTAAGGGGGATAGGGTGTAACACCCGGCTCAAATGACTATTATACCATCTTGGGACCAGAAAATTTATAATTACAATATAATAATATTGTGGTTGGATATAAAATTTATAATTACGATATAATAAAATTGTGATTGGAATAGCTTGGAAATACAACACACATTATGTGACTTGGTGTGTATTTGTACTCACAAATATTTCGTAAAATGTGATTGTGGAACAAATGACTACATTGTTGGTTTGGAAAATGTTCACCACTTTGGGGCCTAATGTGATATGGTTTTGTCAAGTATATACCTACTTGTGCATTGTATTTGAGTCTAGCTGGCTTATGTGTTTCGGGGGTATAATGACGTACAATTATTACCGGGGCTGGGATTACGTAATAGCCATAGGCCATCATATATGTGACTGTACCTCCTACTATTGGCCATGGTAGGAGAATAGCTCTAACTGTTATAGCAATAAGCGTGACTTTGGCTAGCTATATATCAAGCGATTCCAGGATGTAGGGAGTGGAGTCCACTCGATTTGATACTGGATACCAGATCATTATTGTACTGCTTCGGCAGTATTCAGAGTGGTATGTGTACTATGATAGCAACACAGATATCAGCAACAACAGTTCTGAAATGATATGGAGAAATAAGGCTGGTGAAGACGATCAGAGGGAGAACCTCGATCATGTATCCTTTATTATGTGTTTAATTCAACATTATGTGATGGATGATGAGTGGAATAGCCTCTCATTTATGTGCTACGTGCTAAATAATGATAGTATTACTTATTAAAAATGCTCTGATTTTGTTATTATATTACTTTATGCATGATATCATGTCATATAGTTGCATTAGTAACTTACTAAATTTCGACTAACCCCGTTTCCTTGTTTATTTGTTTTCCTTAGATCTCAAGAGAGCACAGTGAGATACGACTTAGCGGAGATCTCGGAGCATGTTATTGCTCTTTTGGGTAGTTGCTTTAGAGAGCTCTTATATTTTTATGTCTATGAGGACGATGGTGGCACTGAGTTATTTAAACTCTGTATTTTGAGTATCTTATTATAGTTTTTGTGATATAGTGGTTGTTA
Organism: Adenophora triphylla var. japonica; assembly: GCA_022495995.1. Taxonomy (NCBI): domain Eukaryota; kingdom Viridiplantae; phylum Streptophyta; class Magnoliopsida; order Asterales; family Campanulaceae; genus Adenophora; species Adenophora triphylla. The sequence goes on from JAFEMH010005676.1 coordinate 92,424, forward strand.
TTATTTTGGTGTCAACACGTGTAGCTAGGCCTGGGTAGAGTTATGTTTAACTCTAGTTTATCTTATGTATTAGTTGAGGCAATTAGCCTATGATAGTTTTTGTTGTGGTGTTGAACTAGTATAGCTCGTGTGTTATACAAGTTTATGACATTAAGTTTGTTTTACAATAGGGTTCACGCACCTGGTTCGTGGTTTCATATAGGACATCGAAACTCAGGTCGAGTGAGATATTGTGCTGATTGATGAAAAAAAAAGGGTGTAGAAAGTAAATTGGAGTTGTGGAGACACACTTAGGAATCTCGAGGTTTTAAACTGAGCAGAAGCAAGAATGTATATTTGGAGTGTAAGTTTAGCAAAGCTGGAAGCAGGGAGGTAGGAGTGATCACATTCGATGGAAATATTGTCCAAGCTTCTGAGTTTTTTTCGCTATCTTGGATTTATTATCCAAAAGGATGGAGAATTAGATGGATTTGTGGATCATAGGATTAAAACATGTTAGTTGAAGTGGAAAAGTGTCACAGGGTTTCTATGTGATCCCGACATGCTCCATAGATTAAAGGGAAAGTTCTACCGCAGGACAATTTAGCCGACACTGCTTTATGGCACTGAATGTTGGGCCGTTAAACAGTGTCACGTTCAAAAGTTGAATGTAGCGGAGATAGTATGCTACGATGGTATGTGGTCATACAAGGAATGATCGATTGAGGAATGAGGTGATCAGGGGTGAAGTAGGAGTTGCGCCCATTGAGGATAAAATGAGGGAGACTCGTCTAAGGTGGTTTGGTCATGTGAGACGAAGACCAAGTGATGCACCGGTTAGGAGGCCTGAAGAGTGGAGAAATGATAAAATGGCGAGGGGGGTAGGGGAACACCCAAACAAACTTGGATTAGGGTGATTGAAAACGATATGCGTTTACTTGGTATTTGATGAAAATATGGTATTGAAGAGGCTGAAGTGGAGGGCAAAAATTCATGTGGGTGATGGAGGTTGATGGTTATATTTTTACTACTATTTTCATTTTTCCTATCTATTATATATTTATTTTTTTAGTATCAATTTTTTTTTCTTACATTTTTCTTTCACGATGACATATGAGCATTCATGTTAGCCGACCCCCAATTATTTTGGGACAAAGGATTTGTTGTTGTTGTATTAAAGTACGCAACTACTACTCCCTCCAACCCGAAATGATCTTCCTACTTTTTTTTTTGTTAACATAAAAATACTTTGAGCAATAATTTTAAGTAAATTTAATTGTCATGAACATTTATAAGTTGTTCTTTATAGTGACATATCAATAAAAAAAAATTAAATTTTCATTAGGATAACTAAATTAACCTAAATTTATCGCTTAAATTACTTCCGTATTAACAAAAAAAAAATGTAGAACATTTTAGGACAAAGGGAGTACTATATTTGGAACTTGAAAGAAAAAATCTATGAAATAAATATTTTCAAGTTAATCACTGAAAGTGAGACGTCTCAAAATGATATACTCCCTTCGTCTTATTTAAAATGGCAAGAAAACTGTCTGACACGTATGTATATATTAAGGTGTTGTGAGTGTGGATAATGAGATAGATAAAAGAAAATGAGGTATGTAGTAGTAAGTGGATAATTGTTGTGAGTATCACAAGTGAGCCCCATTATTTTAAAAGTAATAAAAGCTTTGAGATTTTGAAATATTAAGTGAAATATTTAAAATGACAATTTTTACGATTTAAAATGGGACGGAAGTAGTAATGGATTTTTAACGTGAAAAAAAAGAGTAGGCAAGAAACTCCCTGATGAGTGTGACCTAGCTACTTACTCTGCTAAAACTCGTGCTCAAAGCGTAAAAAACAATCTTGTTCATCAACACACCAACAGCACCATGTTTTGTTTCCCCCACAAAAACTCTCTTTTTGGTTGCTTTTCCAGAAACAATTTACACGTGCAATCTCACATAAAAAGCCAAGAAAATATTTGTCTTCTCTCTCTTTTGACTGTTAAAGTCTAAAAGAAAAGCAAAGAAAGAGGCTTTGCACACACTAGGCAGTTGCTCTTCTCTGTGAACTATCTCGTGGTTTTTTTTTAATCCGGAGAATGTTTCAGAAGTTCTAAAAAAGTTTCATAATGTCACATAATTTTCTTTCTAGTATACTCCCTCCGTTCCATATTATGTTACCCATTTACTGTTTCGCGCGAAAAATAAAAAATAATGTTATTAAAGTAGGAGTTGTGAGTGGGTAGGAGAGAGAAAGTGGGGTAGCGAATAGTAAGTGGATAGTTGTTGTGAGTATGACAAGTGGGTCCCTTAAATAAAGAAGTATTAAAAAGTTTTCTTTTTAGAAAAATGTGACTTTTAAGTGGGACGCCCTAAATGGCAAAGTGGATAAGGTTTTATGGGACGGAGGGAGTATTGTATTATCATATTGTATTATTCTGTAATAATATTGCATACTTATATAATATAACATTGATGATGATAAGTGGCACCGGCAACCGGCGACCGTTGACTAAATTTCGGAGATCGTTGATCGTATTCCGGCGAGTTTCTGGTGACCGACGACCGGATGACCGTTGAGGATGTTATATCATAATTTTTAAATACTGCATATAGAATGCAATATAATATAATACTACATAAGAACTTATAGGACATTTAAATTAATGAGGAACTTGAGGGAAAACGATTTATCCCAAAAGAAACATATGAGTAAAATTCCCTTTTGAATTTGCTCGGAGGTAAATTGCGAAATAGAGTCCACTTAGGCTTGACAATATTGACCCGTTACCCACTAACCCGCACGACCCAACCCTCTAATTACTCGACCTAACTTAACCCGTTTAAATTAGCAGGTTGAAATAGGTTACTCGTTGCGACCCGACAAGTTTAACGGGTTGACCCGACCCGGCTTGTTCCAACCCGTTTAGCCCGCGAATACAAATAGGCGTAATTAATAAATTTAAGGTACCCGGGCCAAAAAAATAAACGGATCGGACCCGTCTCAACCCGCCAATCCGACCAATTTGACCAATTAACTTAAACAAGTTATCGTGGGTCTACTCGTTTCAACCTACTAATAATCCGTCACAATCCGACCCAACACAACCCGCACAATTGACAGGTCTAGATCCAATATTGATACGGTTTTCCCAATTCAAAGCCCCTTATTTTATTTCATCGATTTAGGGCCCAATATAGTTAATAATTGTCAACTTGAGGCTTAGTGACGAAAATCGTTAAAAATTTATAAATTAGGCCCCAAATTGAAAATTATTAACCATACATATACATTGGGCTCAAATTGACTATTACTAACCCCGTTGAACCTCAAATGTTAAGAATTTTTGACGATATCTATCAATATACCCCAAATTGATTATTATTTATCATATTGGGCTCTAAGTCGAATAAAATTTAAACATGGAGTCATGTATTAAAAAAACCATTGTGAATATTAAACCCTATTTTGCAATTAATCCTTTGCTTAATGATTTTTTGACTCTTCCACAAGATTTGTCCTTTCATCCCTATCATGTTAATGTAAAAAAAGTAAAATTTAAGGGAAACCTGTTTCTTCATAAGTTATAAAAAGCCCACTTTCATTCTTAAAAATATCGAGTTTAGACCTTAAAACATTGAGTTTAGGCCTTAAAATACCTAGAAAATAAAATAATGAGTTTAGGCGTTAAAACAGTGAAAATTTAAGCTAGAAAATAAAATAGCAAGTTTAAGCCTTAAAACAGTGAATTTAGGTTTTAAACACCAAGTCGATATATTTAAAAACAAGATTTTTTATAACTTATGGAGAAACAGGTTTCCCCTAAAATTTTCTGTATATTTAAAAACAGGATGTTTTATTACTTACGGAGAAACAAGTTTCCCCAAAATTTTCTGATGTAAAAAAAAGAAAAAAAAAATGCCCAAACAATCCTGTAACGCTTCTAAATTTACAGGTCTATCTCTGTCACAAAATAAAAAAAGACATTCATTTTGAAACTCTTTAAAACAAATTAAACATTTATTTTAGAACCGATGGAGTATCATCTAATGATTTAAACACCCATTAATTATTTAGTGAGCAAAATTTTATGACTTTTTTATAGTCCGGCATTGCTTATTCATGTATTATATATATCCTCGTACTCTAGGAAAAATAGAGACATCAAGCAACCCGAGTTCGAATCCACCCAAAGAGAGTGACCAACGCCTTCAGCCAACTTTCGTTCTCTTCCCTTCAGCCAACTTTCGTTCTTTTCCCTCCTCTCGCTCCAGGTAACTCTAATTTCTCCAATTTTTTTTTCCATCCAGCAATCTACTTTTAACGACTTAATTGCTCGAATCTGTGTTTGATTACAGGAGCAGTTCAGAAAGCTAAGATGGACATGTTAAACTCAGCACTGTACTTGGAAAACTGTCACATTATTCGAGAGAACGAGAAGCTGCGGAAGAAAGCTGAAGAACTCAATAAGGAAAAACAGGCTCTGTTAACTGAGATGAAGCTCAAACGGTCCGAGCCAAATTCCAACCCAAAGCCTGAACCCCCAGCTCCGAAGAACTAAAACCTCAAATGGATTTCCGCAAGTAATAGTAGCAAAAAACCTGCATCCATGAAATTAAATGCCTATTCTTCGACTACCTACTGTATTTGTTATCAGCTCATATCCCCGTCTTTGCATAACCTTTTATTTTCAGTTACAGAATAAAGATCAAAATTACGATTTTGATATAAATAAAAGAATCTCTCTTTCTCTGCTTAGTAATCTATTTTTAGTTTCCTGTCAATGCTTGAGAATGTATGGTAGAATGCCTTGAAATGCTTATAGGCGATATCGATATCTTCCTTTCCACATATCTCCCTCACACTGCAATTACGGACCAGGAAAAATTAATTAAATTAAAAGCCAAATTAGTAGACATAACAAAGTAGAGTAGACATCGGAAATTCCATCGACTGTATAGACAGTAAGATAACGGGTAATGGCAGGGATCCAAAGTTGACATCCCTGATCTGTGCACAGAGAGTAACTTATCATATGTGTGGCACATAGATTGGGGATGAAGATTGAGATAGTTTTTTGGGGGGAATTCCTAGAATCTCCGTAGAGATAATATCATAGATAGTTAACAAAAAATAAGCCATATTTTTGCTTATGCAAGTAAGAACATATGATATGTTAGTTCGCAGTCTAGAAACAAACAAATAGCTGAAAATGCGCAGCAGATGGAATATGTCCGTTTCAAAACCAATATTCCCAGCCAAGACAAATCTAAACGTGTAAGTCTAACAGCACATATACATGTATTAGAGAGCAATATAACCCGATCTTGATTCTTGACCAACCAGAAGAGAGAGAAAACAAAGAAAAACAATCTCAGTGATTAAAAATGTTGAGGAGCCCACTACGTCATAAATCATTGATATCAAGTCCCTCCTTGAAAAAATTATCACCCTATCGTCATAAATCATTGATGGTATTCTAGGAATGAGCTTCATTCCCGTTTGTTGGAAAAGGCCTCTCTAGTTTTAAAAGACCATCTTTAAATATACGGTATATCCCAGATTTGAAGTTCACAAAGATACTATTCAATCTAAAAAATCATATGTTCCGTTTCAGAGTAATCGTATGATAATGAAAATAAAAATAAATAACATAAAGGAATCCCTAGTTAAAAGAGTATATTAAAAAGGGAATCTGATTCATCAGTAAATGATTATCAGGTTGCAAATCCAAGCAAGGTGTACACGAGCCTGGGTTTAGTAAATATCAAATATAAGAAGGTAGCACGTCCGCACAACAATACGTCATACCAGTTACTGGACTAGTTTATAAACTTCAATGTTTTCGACCACAAAAAAAGGAACTGAGTTGAGTTTTGATGTACTACTACCTACTCATATGGATATTATACCACTCTCTTACATGTGTCCTGAGCCGTGACCGCTATATTACGGCTACGTCAGTGGTTTCATTAATAAGTTAACTTCACTTAATCTTTTGTAGTTTTATCCCCATACCTTCTTAACATTCATAGTTTCACTGCAATTTTGATACACACTGATGGTATACCACTGAAATAATAAGGAAAAGACTTAATTATTTTATTCAGCGGAGCAATGGGAACACTAACAATTATAGAGACTCTGACTCTCTCCTACAACTCTCTTACGGAACAGACAAATACCAACAATTATAGAGGTTGGCACTCTCCTAATTCTTCCAGCAATTCTAGTGAAAACTCTCCCAAATCAATAGACTCTCTTCTGATTCTCTGGATGATTTTCTCCTCCCTATTGCCTTCTATTTATAATCTTAAAAGGAAAGAAAACATAGTAACCGAAGCAATCTTCAAGCCCCTAATTCAGTATAACAATTTCAGCCATTATAAGTTAAAACAGCTTCATGATCCTATACATATTTTCAACAGCCTGTCTTCTTTCCATTCTTGCATCTGGAGGTCTATCAGATTTGTTACTAATTCTAGCTTTATATATCGGGCTGAGCAAAATACGCCACGTTTCTAAGTCGTCCTAACGTAAGGGCGGTCTATTGGCACTCTTATTATGTTTATTTTTTGGAAGGGGCCATTGCCACTACATCTTTTGCTTTTCCACTACATTCATCAATATGATTTAATCTCTTGACACAACTACCCTTTAAACACATCCTAACTAATTATGGTTTTTCCCTCCTATTTTTTGGTAAGAATGTCTTATTCTTTTTATCTTTCTCATAATTATTTTCAATCACGCCAATAAAAAAAAGAATTTTTTATGAAATAATTATAAAATTGATAAGAAATAGTAGTGAATGATTATAGAATTCTAAATAAGAATTATAAATCTTAAATATAAAACTTTAGTGGTAGGTTAAAATTTATATTGCTATGTTGGTAATAAAAAAATCTTGTAAAAAAAAGTTTTTCCTAAACAATAATGGTGAAATCCTAAATAATTTGGAGAACTAGATTAATTTTAATCAACATGTTGTCAAGTTCACAACTTTACAACAACAACAAAGCATTAATCCCAAATAATTAGGGGTCGGCTAACATGAATCCTCGTATGTCATCGTAAAAGAAAAGATGTAAAAAGAAATAGGTGGGAAAGAAAAATTAAAAAAAAAATATTTAGAAAAGAATAGAAGAAAAATAAAAATAGTGATAATAAAAGAATAAATATATACTCCCTCCGTCCCAATAGTAGCTTCCCATTTTGCCATTTTGGGTGTCCCGTTAATAGCTTTCACTTTCCTTTTTTGACAAAGGAATCTTTACTATTCCCTCCACTCATTCTCTCTCCTACATTATTTTAATACTCACAACACTATTATAATTTACTATTCCCTCCACTCATTCTCTCTCCTATTTTCAAATTACACTCACAACATTTTTACTTCCCCCTCATTTTATTAATTTTTGCGTAAAAATAAAAATAGTGATAATAAAAGAATAAATATATAATAGATAGGAAAAATGAAAAAAAAAAAAAAACATCAACCCCATCACCCACATGAATTTTTGCCCTTCACTTCGGCCTCTTCAACGCCATATTTTCATCAAATCCAAGTTAGTTCATATCATTTTCAATCATCCTAATCCAAGTTTGCTTAGATCTTTCCGTACCCCTCGCCATTTTATCACTTCTCCTCTCTTCAGGCCTCCTAATACAAGTGCATCACTCGGTCTCCGTCTCACATGACCAAACTACTTTTAGACGATTCTCCCTCATTTTATCCTCACTGGGCGCAACTCCTACTTTATCCATGATCACCTCATTCCTCGAACAATCATTCTTGTATGTCCACACATCCATCGTAGCATACGCATCTCCGCTACATTCATCTTATGAACGTGACACCGTTTCACGGTCCAAAATTCAGTGTCATAAAAGCAGTACCGCCTAATTGTCGTGCGGTAGAATTTTCCCAGCTAACCAACATGCTTTAATTATATGAGCCACATCTCCATTCTTTTGGATAATAGATTCAAGATAGCGAAAAAACTTGAAAGCTTGGACAATCTTACCATCGAATGTAATCACTCCTGCCTCCCTGCTTCCAACTCTGCTAAACTTACACTCAAAATATTCAGTCTTACTTCTGCTCGATTTAAAATCTCGAGATTCCAAAGTGTGTCTGTCTCCACAATTCCAATTTACTTTCAACACCCTCTTTTGTCTCATCAATCAACACAATATCATCTACGAACAACATACACCACGGTATATCATCTTTGATTGACCTCGTCAATTTGTCCATTATCAGAGCAAAAAGGGATTCATGTCATGATAATGTGACACAGTTTTTACGCTCGCTGTCACCCGCCTACCGCAACCCTCATCCTGGCTTGGGACAACAGGCAAGGATAGTTATCCTTGGCGGATTTTCAAGTTCACAACTTTAATAAGTAAATTTTAATATTAAGTCAAATATTATTAATTCCCTTTTCAATGAAAAATTGATTAAGCAATAATGGTTTGTGGGTAATTTAATTTATTATTCTAAAAAAATAAAGATAAACAATACACATATAAAATAAACTAAAAATTACGTTGAAAATAAACAGTAAAAGATAATTGACTACTGGAAATATATTCTTCATTGTACAGAATAAGTATTTGAAGGAAAATCCTAGTTGATTATATAGAATTATTAGTAATTGTAATGGATATTTCTTAAAAGTTATGGATAAGTAAAATATATAGTGACATAAATTATTATAGAATATTTCATTAATTCCTTATAAAACCAAAGGACAATTATGTCTATTTACATAAATAGGAAAGAATAATTATGTCTACTTGCAAAAGTTTGTAGTGGAAAAGTAAAACGTGTAGTGGCAATAGCCTCTCTCTTCTTTTTAATGATATATTCTTAACACATGACTAGGACCCACTTCTCCACTTAACGCAGCCGGATTGTATATGATGACTAACTTCATCTCCTATCTCAAACTTGAAAATAAATGATCCTTACACAAAAAAAGATCATCAATTCATGGTATTTTATACCACACTAACTTAACTTTATCTCCATTAGTACTCTTTCTGCTGCTGAAGTTGGCATTCCATTTATTCCATTCTACTCATACTTATTTCAAACCCTATGACTTCATGTGTTTCTGCCAGCTTATCTAGTTCATCATTGACCACTTTCTTTGAGTCATTTAAAAAAGAAAGTATCTGTAAACAACATGGTACCTCATATTGTATATGTCATCAGTCAACCTATCACTAATATAGTAATAGAGCTCACAATTTTTTCCAACTGTAGTTCTAACTATAGTTACATCTTTATCATGCACGACAATTATACCTATCACTGAAACTCCATTCCCTAACGTGCAACATGATATCTCTGACGTGAACTTTGCCCGATCCGACAAGACCAACGATCCAAACGGAACCCAAGATCGGTAAATTGAATAATCGTAGATAATTGACGGATACCTTAAACCAATGCCACCAAGTGACGCAAACCAAAGACTTTTGTGTTATGAGGTGGATTATGGATAACAAGACCTTCACTCCCATGTAGTGACAACCTTGAACTAGCTAAATGTTGCCACAGATGGTGGTGGTGAACCGCTTGATAAGTCGAACTTGAACACAAAAGGTGTCAGTCTTTATGAGTTCACAGCTTAAAAAAACAAAGAAAAACTCTTGTGTATTATTTCAAAGTTGGATGATTACAATAAATGAAGCAATTAAGTTTAAAAAGTGCTAAAAAAACATAAATGGAAGTAATCTCTAAGGGTGAATTCACACTTATTTTTCTATGTGAAAAATGTAGAAACAAAAAGGGAGAAATTTTTGTTGTGTGAACACACTAGATGAATAATTATAGAGTAAGAATGTCAATTTCGTGTAGAATGACCATCCTTGAGCAATTCAGCCATAACTTATTCTAGAAAATTCCGATTAAGGATCCGTTTGGACTGTTAGAAATTAGAGTCTTGTGGGTTTCCGAAAATATATTATGCCTTTTTTGGGCATTTAGAACATTCTGAACTGTCCGCCAGAGTTGACTAAAAAATTCTGAAAATGCTGAAAATTCCGGAAAGCTACATGAAAACAATAGCCATGAAAAGAGGCATGGGCATGCCATGGTTATTACTGGAAATTCAAGTTTTAAAATCACTTTTAAACCTCCATTTGAACAAAATTTAGCTCCAAATTCTCCTTATTGCCCTTGAACACTTTTTTATTGCTTGTGAAGTCACGAACAAGGTTGGCAAATATCTTTTTATTCATGATCTTGTCATTGACCCCTTGTAAACTTGAGTTGCACCATCACCCACCCGGTAAGTCCTCATCCATCTCTCTAGGGACTCGATCATACAGCTTCGCTATGTCAATAAGAAAACATACATTAATCTCTATGCCTCTATATTTATGTAATCAGTCTTCTCACTTCTTATTTTCTTTATTTCTGTTTTATTAAAAAAAGATGTACAATCTTCTCAATATGTAGAAACCCCAAGCACAAATATACTAGTTTTAATATACATATCTAACTTCTTAGCCTATGGTCGCCGACTCACTCTCATAGCTTGACTTATGTCTCATTGATATTATTCTGCTACAATTTGTACAACTTAGATGACTCCCTTATCTTTGTAAATTGGCAAGACAATGCTCATCCAAATTTTTCTTTGACATCTTTCAAATTCTTATCTACTACTATACCATCCTGAATAATGCTAGGGAACCCACCATTTCATCTAATTTTCTATCTTGACCAACATGGCAGTACATGTGATTGGTTGGACATCACACTACTTGACTATGGGAACACATACCAACCAATCACGCATTTCCATTTAGGTTGGGATGGAAATCTGTATCCCTAGCATTTCCATGCAAACTATTTTTAAAATCTATATTTCAGCTTTTGAAGCATGTGTTTCTATTTCTTTCTTTTTCTTCTCAACCAAGTTTCTATCTTCTTAAAAGGCTATACAAAAGTTTCTTCCAACTCCATCCCTTCCTGTTTATAGGATCCCAAGCTGCTAATCTAAAAGCCAATCTACATCACTCCTTGCATTGACTAAGCACATTTTCCCTCGTACCTGGTGGTAATGCAACAATGCAACACCCTACTAATGAGAACAGGCCATTGCAAGAGGTGGATGATTGTGCAATTTGTCACTTCACAATTAATAAAAAGATGTTCAAGGCTAATGAGGAGAATTTGGAGCTAAATTTGATTCAAGTGGAGGTTTAAAAATGAATTTCAAGCAATAACCATAGCCTACGCATGCTTCTTTCCATGGCCATGGTTTTCATAAAGTTTTTCGAAGTTTTCAGCATTTTCCAGAATTTTTGAATCAACATCAACGAACCGCCCAAAATTTTCTTGAGTCCTAGATGCCCAAATAAGGCCTATAATATGTTTTCTGAAAGCCACAAGAGTCTAGTTTTTTGACGGTCCAAGATCCTTAATCGAAATTTTCTAGAATAAGTTGAGGGCTGAATTACTCAAGAGTGGTCATTCTAGATGAAAAATGACACTTTTTACTCTAGATTCATTGATCTAATGTGTTCACACTAGAGATTAATTCACTTTTTTTGTTTCTACATTTCTCACATGGAAAAATTAGTGTGAACACACCCTTAGAGATTACTTACATTTATTACAATGTACTCCCTCCGTCCCATTAAAAATCATCCAGTTACTGTTCACGCATAGATTAAGGAAAAAAATAATGATATAAATGTTGTGAGTGTAAAAGTAAATAGGAGAGAGAATGAGTGGAGTGAATAGTAAATTATAATGGTGTTGTGAGTATTAAAATAATGTAGGAGAGAGAATGAGTGGAGGGAATAGTGATAAAAACTTTCCTTTTTAGGAAGTGTGTGATTTGTAGTGGGACGCCCAAAAAGGAAAGTGTGTGATTTGTAATGGAACGGAGGGAGTATATCTTTTTTTAGCACTATATAAACTCAAGTGCTTCATCAATAGTAAGCATCCAACCTTGAATAATATATGAGAGTTTCTCTTTGTTCTTTTAAACTTTGAACTCATCAAGATAGTGTCTCCTTTTGTGTTCAAGTCCGACTTATCAAACGGTTCACCAACACCATTTGTGGCGTCATTCACCTAGTCCAAGGTTGTCACTACTTGGGGATGAAGGTCTTGGGGTATCCATAATCCACCCCACATCACTAAAGTATTTGGTTTGCGTCACGTGGGCAGTTGGGTCAAGTATCCGCCAATCACAAAAAAATCTTCAATTATAATGATCATGGGTTCCATTTGGATAGTTGGGTCTTGTTGGATTGTTGGATAAGGCAAGCTTCACATCATCTGGTATCAGAGCTTCGGCTCTATCTAACAGGTTTTCAACTATCCATTTTATTTTTCGTCATTCCTTTTCCCGTTCTCGTTCTTCTATCCTACGAAAAATGCCCAAAAAATATTCTTATCTCTCCCTCTTCTTGCATATTGTTCTTTTTTTAGCAAACAATAAGTTTTTTTATCATAGGAATCATCAAATATGTTCCTTATTATCGTCAATTTCTTGTTATTATCAACTTACTTCTTATCATCATTTTTCTTGTTGATTTGAATGTGAAAGGCTATATTGAAGAATATTTTTGTGAGATGAAAAATGAATTCGATTCAGAAATGGGGAAGTTGCACAAAAAGATTGATAGAATTGAATGATTGTAACACAAGCATCCCAACATATCATTGTACCCAAGAAGAAAAGAGTCTCTCAGCTACGAGATAAGATGAGGTATGAAATTGTTGACTAGCAATGTACGAAAAATGTCCAAAATATTCTATTTGATTTTGTTAGAAAACTTAGAGAGAATCAAAAGAGCAAGAGAGAAAAATAGAAATTGAGAGCAAAAATGAGTACTCCCCCCGTCTCACCCGAAAAGGCACAAATTTGGCTTTGCACAGGAATTAAGAAAAGTGTAAGTGTTGTGAGTATGAAAAGTGAGATATGAGAGAGAATGTGGGGTAAGAAATAGTAAGTGGATAGTTATTGTGAGTATGACACATAGTTGCGAAAGGCTAGCGCTTCTCTCGCCCGCCTCGCCGTTTTAGCGCCTTTAGGGCTCGACCGCCTTTTGATTTTATGGCGGGCTGTTGTGTACCTTTTAGGCCCGGCGAGACGTTTCTTGGTTATGGTAAGAGGTGTGAGGAGTCCACCTTTGTCAAAAGAGATAATATGCGTATGTGTAGTGTTAAATTAGGTCATTTTGTAATTTTCGTTTCAATAATTTAACTTACCAAATGCATTGTTTTGGGATAATATGGAGTAAAGATAGCTTGTTGTGTGCATGAGAAAGAAAGATATCCATAATTTCTCTCGTGCGATCAAAAGAAAATAAGTGTCATAAATAACAAATTAGAACAACGACAAAGGAGTGGGACAAAAACACTACAAATAACTTGCTTTATTCAAAATTTTAAAGGGAGGTTTGCAAATTTTTATATGTTTACTAATCTAATTTGTTTATTCGCTTTACTTTGGATCTCCTCTGTTATTTGAAGTTTTAAATATATCTTATGTTCATCACTAGGAATGGAATTATACATTTGAAATTAAATATTCGAATTCACATATTTCACGCTTTTAAATTACTACTCATTTATTGATTTGAACATAAAATGTGTTTTTTGTCTTAGAATTCTCACTTTTGGGTGTTTTAGTAGTGTTAAGTTGTTATTACATGTGAAATTGTGACATTTATTTAATGCAAAATTCTTGTTCTTAACATGTTTAAGCTTTGTTTAATATATTTTACATATATATTATTTTACTATTCCTTTTGTTCAATTTTACCGCCTTGCTCGCATTTCGGCCGCCTTTCAACCGCCTCGCCATTTACCTTTTCCAGGAACTTCTCGCCCGCCTCTCGCCTTTCGCCTTTAACAACTATGGTATGACAAGTGTGACCTATGAATAAAGAAGTACTATAATGTTTCCATTTTGGAAGTGTGCCTTTTTAAATGGGACACCACCTAAAATGGAATTTTGTGCCTTTTCGGGTTGGACGGAGGGAGTATTTGATGAAAAAGAGTGAGCCGAAAAGAAAGTGAGAGAAAGGAAGACAAGAAAAATCAAAAGGAGAGTGAATAAAAAGAAAATCAAAAGGAAAGGGAAGGGAAGGAGGAAGAGAATATTGAAGAAAACAAAGAAACTACGAGAGTTGAGGAAGTGGGGAGTTTATTCAAGTTGTGGAGGAAGAAAATGAAGCAAGAGAGGAAACACAGGAAGATGAGGGAAAGAGAAAAATGGAGTTCGAGGAAATTATATGTCATCTTTGTTATAAGGTATCTATTCCGCGAAATCCTTGCTAGAACGATCTTGGGATCCAAAGGGATTGGCTAGTCATCCAAAGGGAAATTATATGTCATCCTTGTTATAAGGTATCCATTTTGTGAAATCCTTGTTAGAACGATTTTGTGACTACTCTTGCCCTTATGAACACCTTGGAGCAGGAGTAACAGATGACATCCTTGGATTTAAGCAAATATCCTTAGGATTCATGTTCTTGGAGATCGGACAGTATTATATTGTCCTTTTCCATCTGTATGCGCTTGGTACTAAGTAGAACAAAGTGGGGTTTGACTTTTGATGCTGATAGAATATCTGAGAAACTTCAGAGCTGAAGTGTAGACAAGCATGTTCTTGTCTGTTCTACACAATACGCACTTTTCATACCATGCATGTCCTTAAATATGTCGCGTTAAAACTAATGGATTAAGTCTGACATAAACCGACTGAGGGTTACGAACTGCCAGTCAAGTTTCAAAGACTTGGCTCCATATCTGCCTAAATAGTAATTAAGGATAGGAAATGAATGAAAATAGCAACCACCCTAAAGGTGATTAAAAACCAACATGTAGAAAGGAATTTTTTTTGTCTAACCTGTGCATGGAAAGCTGAGGAATGCCACAATCAACAGTACGGATTCCAACTCCTGAAGCAAGTATAGGACCTATAGTAGATCCACACCCCATGTCATTCCTTACTACAAAATCCTGCAGATGTTCAAAAGCAAAGCAGCTTTATAATTTTGCAGCCAAAAGTAGAGATTACAAATGCCATATCATGATCTTGCACAGAATTTCTCCCTGCACACGGAAGAGCATTTGTACTATTTTTTTCAAGTGCATTTTCAGTTGTGCATCAGTGGTGTAATGAGCGTGGAAATTGAAATCCTATCCCACCCACTCCACACACTCACCAAAAAAATAAAAATTAAGCTTCTGGTCACTTTTAATGGGTCAGCTTTTCTAGAACAATGAATTGGTAGTTTGAACTTGTGATTTACCTGTGCCTCTTTGCTTGTAATTGAAAGGAATGGTCAATTTTCAATATTTGTTTAGAACATGTGTAATACTATCCTTTTAAGCATTCTCATTAATATGCACACACGCATGTAGATTTATTTTCTCAAATAATTCATTTTTAAAAAAGTATTTCCCTAAAGGACAAACTTGAAAAAGTATTGCCCAAACTAACCAATTTTTAAAATTCGCTGCTGACAGTAGCGAATTTAAGCTTCCCTAGCTAAAATTCGCTACTGCCAATAGCGAATTTAACTTAATTTTATTAAGTATTTTCTGAAAGTATTTTTTTTTTTTGGAAAAAAAGTACAAATTTAAATTCATGATTAGCAATAGAGAATTTACATTAACTAAATTACTCAGTTAATTAATAAGTAGGATTAAGACATCATCTGAATTTGAAGTTGCGAGTAACAAAGTTTAACTAGCTACTAGCATGCACAAATTCAATCAGGCATGGGATCTAGCCGGTCCACGTGATTTTAGTCGGTAAGGCCACCTGATTTTAGTATATACTCCTACTTAGTATTTTTTTTAGACAAGTAGTGTGATTTACATTTTGGCTTACACTAGAAAACAAGCACGAAGATCTATACAAAATACTTCCAAAACTGTCATTCAAAGAAGAAGCGGAAAAGGGAGATGAGTCAAACAAGAAAAAAAGATGGAGTAATGGTGTAATAATTAAATGGGACTATCATTATGGGACAGAGAGGTATCAGAGAAATTCTACTAACTATCTACTCCCTCTGTCTCATAATAAATGTCGCATTTGACTTGTCAACGTCATTGAAAAATGTGTTTTATTTGTTTGTGCATCGCTTGTTTTGAACAAAAAGAAAGTACATTGTTTATTATGGGATGGAGGAGGTATAAGAAAAGTAATATTTGACGACTACTATAAATACACAAAGATATTGAAGATACTGATATAAGAACATATGTAAAGATCAATCCCGGGTCACGGTTGGAATGTGTCTTGTAAGACACGTGGCTGCATTGTATAGTATATTCTTGGTGAATAAGACTTTGAATGCATTTGCGTTTGTCAGTAGCGAATTTAAATTCGCTACTCGACACTGACACAACGAATTTAAGTTGTATGCTGACTCTATTTATTAATTAACTAAGTAATTTAATTAATGTAAATTCTCTATTATTAATCGCGAATTTAAATTAAATATATTTTTCCCAAAAGTTTTTTTAAAAAAATAATACATAATAAAATTGAGAAAAATAGAATTCGCTAGCCTAAATTCGCTATTGCGAGTAGCAAATTTTATAAAGTTGGTAAGTTAGGGCAATACTTTTTCAAGTTTGTCATTTAGGGCAATACTTCTTTTAAAAGGAATAATTTGAGAAAAAAAAATCCACGCATGAATGTAAGAATATGGGGATTGGAAATGCATATGCATTCTTTCAATAAATGCTTTATCGCTTAGTCATAGAATTACAGCCGTATTACTTTTATAAGCAGTTACCTGTGTTGGAAGATTATGAATTTTTGCAATTTCTTTGAAAAGAAAAGCTGTAACTCCACTAGTTGCATATCGCTGGTTAGCATTGTGCTTTATCACAAGCCCCTTATGCAATTCCGGACGGTGATGTTCCTCATGCTTATCCATAAAATTTGGGTGAACTCCATGAGCCATGTCGGCCGACACTGCAGGCAAAAGTACCAGAAGCTGCTTAGCTTATAGAAGTAGAATATGAGAAGTAAAAAACAGAAATAAGATTAAACCAGCGAAGCAGGGGTAAAAGGAAAATAATTAACCATTAAGTAAATTGCATACATTGACGGAATTTCTCATAATTTTATTAGCATCGTAGTAAAATTACTTGTCAAGCGTAACGGTTTAGCCTTATCATGAGAAATAAGATTAACATTGCCCTTAGATTATAACAGTTGCTTCGACATGATGTTCAAGCTCAAATAATGTTGATTGATCTTCCTAAGCTTGAATTCTCTAAAATGTAATGGTTAGAAAGTTATCAAAGAATATGCAAAGGGTAACTGAAAACAAAATAACACAACAAAATATTCAGTAGAAGTTCAGGGTTAATGGAAAATTATACATGAAGACGAAATAATAAACGAAAAGAACAATCAGACAACACGTTTGAAAGAGCCAAAATAGAGAGAAAGAACGCTACTGATTAAATCCCACCAAACAATATGTAGAATGTAGAAAATAACACGTGTTGCATTTACCTTTCTCCTGTCTAGGAGAATTACAACACGTAGCCTATATTCATCAAATAATCCACATATGACAGGTGATAAACTACCTCCGTTCCACTTTAAGAGTTCACTATTTTTTTTTGGACATTTCACGTAAAGAGTCCATTTTCACTAACAACACTATATAAATTTAAAAGAAAGCATAAGAAATTCAAATGTGTAAAAGTACAAATACGAAGTTTGACTTTCAAACATGGACTCTTGACCTGGAACGGAGGGAGTATGACTTACTGTTCATCAGTAAAATAAGGAAAGTAAGATCAAATGTAAATCACTTAAGGTGTTTTCCGCTATAAAACATAGTGCAGTAACTGCACCAATTAGGAAGTGGGATACTATAAAATATCAACAACCAAATTAGAGGCAGTGAAGACTAAACTAACATCAACAATAATAATAAAGCAGGAGGATAAGCATGAGTATGGCCCTTGTATACGACATTTAATTGGACCGATTGTAAAGGTGAAAGAGGATTCATGTAATTAAACCCCAGAAATCAGAACAAAGTGGTTAAGTTGAGAAGAGGAAAATCAAACTGCAAGGTTGTACAAAGTACATTTGCTAATGCTAATCACTCAAGCGAAGGCAAAGTTACAAGAAGTCAAATAAGATATTGCAAAGTTCGAGAAAATGATATGGAAGCAAAAGAAAAGGAAAAGCAGACCACATATTGAAAAACTGGAGTAGGAGGGGAATAAGAAATATTGACCAGAACAAGTGCTGGACAATATCTTCATATATCCTATGAAAGTACCATGTGAGAGCGTGTGGTATTTCAAATGTTTTTTTAAAGCTTCCATTTGGTACTATATGGTATGATATGACATGGTGACAGATCCTTGAATCAAAACTCGCATCTTAAAAAAGTATCCAAATCAGCTTGGCAGAATCCGTTGAAGAAAGAAAACAACTGTCAAACCTGCTCTCATTAAATCAGATGTTAACCGCAAACTACCTTTGTACAAGAAAATTGCTGCTGCACTCTTTATGTTACTCTTAGGTGGTGTGCCGCAAAGGATCGGGAATTGCTTTCGAATTCTAGGATTTAGGATTCTTACAGCACTTCTAAAGAGAACACTCCAGTAGCATCTTTTAGTTTTTTATCTTTCCGGCTGCTACTAGTCTAGAAGAAGACTCATATCAAAAAATTCCATTTACTAACCAAAGCTGATGTATGACATTTCTGAGTCATTATATAATGAAAAATTCTGAAAATGGAGATTTTTTTATTACTTGCTTTATATCGATACACAAAATTGCTTTAGGTTCTCTTCTTTTTCATTTAAATCACTATCAATTTGAAGGAATGTGTGGTTTTTTTATTGTATACTTGGTTCTTTGGAAGGGTTATAAGAAAATGATTCTCGGGAGTTTAACTTCGTTCCTTTTGGTCATTGCCTAGCAGTAACCAAATCAATAAGCATCTTTTAAAATGTTGATTCCAATAGATATGCAATCTCTGCAATAAAAAGTAAGTTCCTAACATTAAAGATCCCTTGTTACACTTCCTTTTCATATTAATTCTAATACTCCGCAATAAATCACAAAGGTGAATTTATGCTCGTACCTATCCTCTCAGAGTTGATCAATAATTTGTGGAGACTAACACAAGTGCGACATAAACATGGGATGATATACATGAAGACACGGCAGTATATTTAATATTTAAATTGATATAGAATATATAGAAGCACATGCCCAATATTTTACCTTTCATACACTATTTAGATTAATACGTCTTGACTTGGCATAAATAACAGAACTTTGTGTGTCCCATCATCTTGGTGTAAGCTGACAGGAGCATTCCATAGCTCAACTACTACAGTATTGCCCTCCTAAAAATCCTAGCTCCATTTGTCTACAAATCTAGAAACGTAGATTCATATAAGCAAGTACGTGAGGCAACTCTTCCTTAGCTTTCCGTGTCTCTCAAAACAGTCTCTATAATTATCTTTTTGGAAAGAACTTTTTCTGTAGATACAATACCTTGATGCAAAAGTTAATATATAACAAGAAACAGCTTAACTTCAAGGCTAGGCTTGAAATAATACTATGCCAGATCATTAATGCATGCAAAACTCGTGAACAAACAGTTTTTTGAGCAAAAAAGAAACTCATTCTGATAGAAAAAAAATCTAGAAAGTTGATAGCGATTTATCCACAGGCTTTCGAACAAACCAAGAAATGACCGGCGAATTGCTCGATCAAAAGTGCCTTCTCCAGTGTATTGATGAGATAAGCAATCAACTATTCGTCTCATAGCCTGAAACATAGTTGGTGCTCCAGCTCCCTGAACTGAATCTGAACCGACCTGTAGAAGAGAAATAACTTGAGGGAAAAATAAAAAAGAAGAATCTATTTAGATTGACATAGCAAGAGGGAAAGCACACAGATTAACTGTACTAAGAAAGGTGAAGAGAACTATAAGATAAATGATCATCAAAAGGTATTACAAAAATTGGTCCCATCATGCTATGTACTGGGAAAGCTCACCTCTTCTCAATAAGTAAAAGCATATCTTACAAAAAATTTATTCACACCACATGGTTTCCCGAACCATGTTTCCTATCAAGTATGTGTCTCTTTTAGTCAATACTCTCTTTTAGACTTTTCCTACTATATTATACTCCCTCCGTCCCACAATAAATGTCGCACTTGACTTGTCAATGTTTTTAAGGATTGTGCTTTACTTGCTTGTGCATTACTTGTACAATAGTGAAATTGCACCAAGTCTATTTCCTTATTTGGAAACACGACATTTATTTTGGGACGGACCCTAATGGAAAGTGCGACATTTATTATGGGACGGAGGGAGTATTACCATTTATGCTTGTCTTGTTATTGCAGAAATAGTACTATCAAATGATCAACTACTCAGCAATTACAAGTCTTACATTTTTTTAATAACATCTGAGGATGGTAGTATAAGGAATATCTATTTTCATGTTGATGATACAGAAGGCTGTTGGGTTGCAGACTGTAAAGAGAAAAGTACCTCTTCATTATCAAAGAGTGCAACCATTCTAATAGCATCCTCACTTGATAGATCTCCAGGTTCACACGAATCAATAAGAGCTCTCAACGCACAGAAACTTGAAGCAAGATTATCTAGTCTTCCAGAAAATATGAACTCATTGTTTCCCCCTCCAAGGCAACTAGGTTGGATATCACAAACATTCAACTCAATACTTGCTATCTCATCAATTCCGCAGCCGAGCTCACTAGACAAGATCTGGAACAAATAAACTTAATGAAAAAGTATCAAGGGCCTACAATCAAAAAATAATTCCAAAACAGGAGCAATTATTTTTCAGGCTTTGAATTGTTAAGACTTAACAGAACAGGATCTGCAGGGAAGAAACTTTAACTGCAGATCAAGATACATCATACATAAAATCTGCATGTTGGGAAATGCATAGAAAGAGGTAACCAATTCTATGATCATTGTTTTATAAGTAACAACCAAATCTATGACGTGAATATAAAAGATTACTATTTAATTTAAAAATAAAAAACAAGTAATTGCTTAACTGCCAAAGAAGAGCTTTAAATTCTATGCATAGTGTATCTATAGCTGATGGACTTGGACATAAACTTTGAGACGTATGCATACGAAAATAGAATAAAAGAGACACAACTCAGAATGAAAAACGGATTACCACTCTTCGTCGCCTGGTACTTGTGTTTTAAAAAAGTTTAATTTTCATTAACTAGGAACTCCTAAGGATTATCGGTTGTTAAGGTATTTTACACATTGAGTTTTAGCTTCTTAACGATAACTAGAGTTGCATCGATAAAAGTCAGGTATTCTGTTTGCTAGCACGTAGTAGCTTCTAGGTGGGAGTGTTGCAACTAATAAAAGCATTCAATTCTGAATGTTGGATAAAGGCTGTCCTATGCACACTTAAGTGAACCTTCCGTCTTTGCAACCCTTACGAAGATCAACTTTTATTGTGAGATATTTCATTTTTCAGAATTCACCAAATGGACAAAGTAACGCATGAATAAACTATAGGAAATAAGAATTTGACCATAGTTTAACTTTCAATTATAATTATGTATGAAATTCATGTTCCAAAAACATAGCTAAGCATGTACCGGTATTTAGCATTCCCAAAATTAGACAATTAATAAATTTGAAGAGTTGTGAGACTTGGAAACAGAAACAGACGCTAAGAAACAGAACTTAGCCGCCAATTAGTGTTCTGACTCTACATGAAAACGTCAGCAATTAACATGTCTGCCACAAAGAGGTCAAAAAGTAATCATTTTCACCTTCTGTTAACAACCTTGTTTATGAGCTGTTGACACTTCAATATTTTCTGTTTCATCTTATGTTAATTATAGCATATTCATTTGAGAACTTTTGAAAACGTCATAATTGCTATGGATTGTCCTAATGAAAGTGATAGGGTACCAAAAGTCATCCAATTTTCTATCCCAATTAATGTGGCAATGCAAGAAATTGGTTAAACATTGTGGCCATCAGGTTAAGTGATGTAATATCTAACCCATGACATGCTTGCCACGTACACTGGCATAAGAAAATGGGATAAAGAATTGCTATCCCTATCACTATTCTTAACCTAATAATATCAAGCCCTGTGATTTCCATTTGTAATCCTATTTGTTGCCTGTCCTCAAGCACTAAATCATACTGTCTGAAACCATCTGAGACTACCCAAATGAGCAGAACTGTGATGCTAAAATGGTTTTGACTTTTGATGTTACCCTTTTCTTTTTTCAGCTTGAAAACCTGTAAAAAGGATAGGTTGTCTGCATGCCATCTTGTGATGGGTAATATCGAGTCTCATACACGATTAGTGAAATTTTCCAACCGCCGTATGCTAATATACAGTTATGCATTGTATCCCAGCTGAGTACCATTATTCTCCTCTTCTCAAGAACACTATTTCTTTCGAGCGGGAACTTGAACAGAGGCAATGATTAATTAACTCCGAAAGCAGAAGGCCACCCAACATAGTACATATTAATTAAGAAGAGGACTATATATATAAGCATATAAATATACCCAGAGAGAGAGAGAGGACATACTTAGTAGACACATAAAGAGAACTAAGCACTTTGATATTGTCAGTGATAATACAATGACACCAAAATTTAGAGTTCAGAACGAAAGGTACTCATGTCCACCTACTGATACATTTCAGTTGCAACCTCTGAAAATTTTGTTAGGGAATATTATCTATAGATTTTAGAAATTAAGTTTAAGAGAGGTCTTTCAACCGTAAAGTCATGTTAGCCACGTCTGCATTTTTCGTAGTTGTTATTATAGATGCACCCAAAAAAATAAATTCCACTTTGCACTTCGTACAGACAGATATTTAACCATGTCCTCACCTCAAGCATCATATTGTTTTCAATAATTCACCCAAAGTGCCCCCTACAGAGAAGCCTATGATTTTACACCAATCAAAAGTAAGGAATACCTGCATCAGTAATGGATGATGATAATCTTTTGAAGTCGAATTCTTTTTCTCTTTGAGCTCAGCAGATGCATCTTCAGATTTTGTAGCCAGGAGCGGGATGAGTTGAGTCTCCAAATTTGGTTTAAACCCATCCTTGTTCACTGTGCTGTAGAGCAAATCAGCAAAGATCAAAACAGCAGAATATTGTGGTATACTCCCTCCGTCCCACTTTACTTGGCACTAATTTCCATTTTGGGACGTCCCACTTCACTTGGCACTGCCCAAAATGGAAAAGAATATTCACTATTTCCTCCACTCATTCTCTCTCCTACTTCACTTTTACACTCACAACATTCTCTCTCCTAACTATTCCTCCCACTCATTCTCTCTCCTATTTAATTCTTTATACTCACAACATTTTCTTACACTTTTTTTCACTCTTATTTTTCCTTAGTTACCGTGCCACTTCACTTGGTGCCAAGTGAAGTGGGACGGAGGGAGTATATCACATCTTCTTGGCTTGTATGACTATCAGAAAATCAATAAAATAATAATATAAGATACTGTATATGTTCAATTCTTAATTTTGAATCAACGATCCTAGATTCATGTCTGATTGAAGAAAAATAACATATTTTAACTCTTTAGTGCATACACATATGACGTATAAGTAGTCATGATTTTCTCTATAATGCAGTAATGCGAAGCACAAACTATCCACTTTCGAGTATTGACCTTCTGGTAAGATCTCTTCTTTCACAATATACGTTGTGCATATATTCACATGAAGGAGTTGAATGTAGAGGAGACATTAATTTCTAACAGAGACCATTTTGAAAAATTTCAAGGTTCACAGTCAGATAGCAACAAGCTCCTTCAAAACGTATATACTGTATATTATCTGAAAACAGTAACTAGCAATTTGAATCAATTAATCAGATAAGTTCACACTAAGATAACATATAACCGTATTAAGAAGAGCATATGGCACACATTACTACATATAGAAATACTGACCATCGTTAAATGTCCTAGCAACTTGGGCAAAACTATGTTAGAGTGATGCATGCAAGAACATGAAAAAATGCTCAGGGGTGGAAGGGGTAATAAACACACCGGTCTAGATGAATTGCTAATGTAGGAACTCGTAGCAGAGGCCTCTTTATCTTAACAAGCTTGTGCAAAAAGGAACCATCTTCACCTCTAACTATGACCCTTCCGGCTAGACTCAAATCCCTATCAAACCAAGTGTGCCATAAACCACCACCATATGTTTGCACATTGACCATTAGATAGTTGGATTTGGAGGATGCAGACTTCGGCTTTAATTTCAGACATGGGCTATCTGTGTGAGCAGCAATTACATGAAACCCATTGCCACTAGAGTACCTGAATAGCTGATAAAATAAAATATTAACCCAAAAAAAGAAATGGAAAACAGCATTATGAAAAACAAATCCTCAAATTGCAGGATCTCAAAGAAGGATTAATTTCAAAAGGCTCCTCCTACCAAAATTATAAGACATATAAGACCGCAGAATATTCCATATCCCATATAAAGGGTTCATCCAGATCAATATTCCAAATAAACCCCTAGGCTCCCTTTCCTCGACCACATTTTATCACATCTCTCTCTCTCTAAAAACACACACAATCCCTCTTTCTCTCCAAACCCAAAACATAACCCTAACCCTAACCCACCACCCCATTTCTTCTCCGGCCAGCAAGCTCTCCGACGCCGGCACCTCTAAAATTTGCTTCCCGGTCCGGTCGTCTTCTCCGATCTCCCTCGGTTTCATCTCCCTTCTTCTCAACCTCCCTCTTCTCTCGCTACAAGCTTCGTTCAAATCCGTCCAGATCTGAAACGTCGGGATTTAAATGAAGCTAAGTCAGAGTTCTTAGATCTGCTCGGGACGCCATGGATTCCGGCGGCCTAAGTCGTTGTTACTGCCACTTTTAAGCAACTGAAACCCCTTTTGAAGTCTTTCTTGATGTTCTTTTTCTGTATTCAAATCCTCACGTTCGGGATTTAATTTTCCATTCGAATGTGCTCTTAACATGGAAGCTATTGCCTGGAGATCACCATTTTCACCAACGTTAGCTTGTGACACTGATGGAAAGTTCAGATCACTAGACAAGTAAAGCTCGAACAATGTGTAGTGAATTTCTACTTGTGCAGGTGAGTCCTTCACTTTATTAGTGTATTTTTCAAGAAAACTCAGAAGTGACTCTGGATGACGAAGAAAAATGTTCAAAAAGTCGAGGGATGGCAAAATGGGTATATATGTACCATTCAAGGTCCCTCTCTGGAATGGTTCTCCTTCCTCAGTACAAAGCCTCATCAGAATTTCAACTGTTCCAACGGATTTGTGGTCTAGGAGAATCATGCCATCCTTTTTCACAGTAACCCCAGCTTGGCTTGGTTCGAGGCTAGAAATATAATCCAAGGCCTCTTCATATCTACCAAGGTCTTCCAGTAAGATCTTCAAGTACCATTCATGCCTCCCAGCCTTCTTGGCAACATACATAGCATGCTCATGGTAATTGGCAGCTCGGCAGATCCTTATTGCAGTTTCAACTTCAATTTTGTGCTCTCCTTCGCCATCCTCACTTTTAATAAACACATTAAGCTTTTCAACGTCTTTCAATTTGATGTAACAGTTTAAAAGAAGCGTTGTATGATCTATTTTGTGAGGTATAAGAAGTATTGGACAATATTTAAACAGAAGAGATATACTTTAATACCTAATTAAAGTATAAGAGTCAGTTTTAAAAAAAAATCAGAGTTTTTTTATTTATTTTCTTAAAAACAGAGAAAAAGGTGAAAAAAATATTCTTATACTTTTGGTATAATAATTTATTTTGTCTTATACTTAAAGTATAAGAATCAGTTTTAATAAATTATCAGAGTTCTTTTTTTCTAAAAAACTGAGAAAAAAGTGAAAAAATGACTCTTACACTTTGGGTATAAGATTTTATTTTGTCTTATACTAAAAGTATAAGAGTCAGTTTTTATAAAATATCAGAGGTTTTTTATATATATTCTTAAAATCTGAGAAAAAAAAAAGGTGAAAAATGACTCTTCTACCTTTGATATAAGAGACGAACCAGTCTTATACGTAAGGTATAAGAGGCGAAGGGTTTATTTGGAATATTGGAAATCTGCTGGTCTTATATGGAATATTGGCTGAAGGGCCCTAGGGTCAGAAGCCCTTCAAAGAACTAGAAAGAAAAAATGGAAGAGCCAAACTATCTTCGAAAATCAGAAGCAGTACCAAAGTCGATGGAATCTAAAAAGCCTTGTTTTATGAAAATAAGAAAGAGAGAGAGGGAGAGAGAGAGAGAGTTTAGAAACATCAACAAGATTCCTTTTTTTTCCTTCACAGAGAAAATAAGTGAAATGTGGATATCAAGAAAATCAACATGAGAATTTTAGTTAGCGATGTAATATAAATTGTGTGAGGGGAGGAATATCTGATTCCAGTTCCCAATTAAGTAGCAAATAGTTCCAACCCGTAGCCAACCAAACATGTATGCTATAAAAGAGATTACAAGTTCACTCACCTTTCCCCAACGGCAAATGCTACCAAACAGGACATGTTCCGCGTGAAGAAGTAGCGTCCACCAGGTTTGAGGTCCCATTCATCATTTTCACTTAGCAAGTGGAATCCAGCAGCAATAAGTTGTCGTTTTGCTTCAGCTTTAGAAGATAGAGAAAAAAACAGTGAAATGGAGTATGACAGAGTAACAGCTATAGACATATAGCCTAAAACATGATCAAGTTGACAAAAAAAAAAAAAGACAGCCGAAAGAAAGGGTTGGAATATGCTAGTGGCGGAGCCAGTTTTTTTTTTTTTTTTTTTGAAATGGGACAAAATCATTTTCACTAATTAAAAGTGGGCAAATAAAATTTAGTGTATTTTTTCTTTACATAAATGGGGCAAAGTTTCATTAATTGCACCAAATCCCTGATTTTAAAGACTTGCAACAAAATTTACACTAGTTTTTTTTATAAAAACATTCAGCGGGACAGCTGCCCCCATTATTATGCATGCAGCTCCGCCTCTGAAGTATACCATCATCTAATTATAGCTCGTTACAAAGAAAAATAGTCATACATCAAACAATTTCAAACTGAAGTGGAGTGTGAGAATACCAGTAGCATGAAACTGAGTCCAAGACTCGTTTAGATAGTCTAGAAGATCTCCTACTATCGAAGAATCCGAAGCAGCAAGTGAGGAACTCTGCCATTAATAAAAATCACATACATTAGCTATAATAACTTCTAACAGCACTCAACTATTGCCCCCACCCACTCGACTTCCTCATTCCCCAAATGTGTTACAGAATCAAAAACCATAATCAATGAAAATCAAAATTTTATCCGAAACTTTAAGAACATGATAAAAACGCAAACAAGTCAAGTGAGCCATAACAACAAGAGAGTTCCTCATTCCCCAAATGTGAAGAACAAAATCCATAATGAATAAAAATCAAAATTTTCTTCGATTAAACTCTAAGAACATGAAAAATTAAGCCATCATAAAAATACTCAGACGAATTGTACACAATAAAATCAAAATCACAAACAAATCGAGTGAGCCAGAAAATCAAGTTTCAAGATCAATTAATTATCGATATTTCTCAATTACAAGATTTGAATTGAAGAATTACAGAATACAACAACATGCAGAATCAGATTTACCTTGGGAATGGGGTCGGAATTGGAGCAGAGAGATGGGGTGAGATAGAGCTTGCGGAAAGGAGTACGGTGAAATAGAGAATTGGGGTGATAGAAGAATGGCGAAAGGGTTGAGGGTTTGGGGAGGAAGGGGATTTGCTGTTGTTGGCGTTGTATTAATTGGAATTGGAGGCGAGCTATGGCCGCCATTCTCTACTGTGTGTTCTACCTGGGGTCGAAGAAGCGGATGAGATGATGAACATAGGATGATATTAGTTGTTCACTAATTCACTTTACTCTTCTTTTTCTTCCTTCTCGCTAGTCAGTAACCGTCGGTACTCGACGGTGAATAATTTTTTTTTATTAAATAAATAATTATTTATGAGTTTTAATTGATTTTTAAATAACAATATAAATTGAAATTGATAATCATTGTAGCGGGTATTAGGAGTATAATTAATACAGAAAAAAGATGTTGACACATGATGTAACGTGGAAAGCCCTTGAGACAACTATCTTGCCGACACAAAACCACGGAAGGTTAGGTTCCTGTTTAACCAAAAAACATTATTAAGATTTTAGTGTTACAACTTTGGAAGTTGAAGAGATATGGTTACAATAGCGTGAGTTTAAGAGTGTGTGCCTAAGTGTCAACATAATCTCTTCCATCTCCTATATATTTAAAGAAAAACAAAATAAAAACAAAGAAAATAATAAGAAATTGCAATACTTTTGTTTAACCACAAATTGTGCGACATAAATTCTCAGAGTCTGTCGAAAACTTCCTTGTAGACTACATTCAGCGTCTTGTCATATGTTTGAGCATCTGAATCACAAATAATAACTTTAAGTCCTCTCTTGCTGGTTATTCTGGAAAATGATACATAAAATTGTCCGTGACTGAAAACAGGCTGTGAAAGATATAGTCCAACATGGGAAAGAGATTGTCCCTGACTCTTGTTGATTGTCATAGCAAAAGAAACGGCAAGTGGAAATTACCTTCTTTGGAATCTTACCGAAAATTTTGTCACATCTGACGGAGACATTATCATTCTAGGAATAAGCACCTTCATGTCAGCATTCTTTCCCGAAAGCATCTCGGCTTCGATTACGTACTTACCTACATATATGTAACAAAATTAAGTATTAAATTATGTGTATATAAAAAATAAAAAATTACTGTATTTACCTAATTGAGTGACAATCATTCTAGTGCCGTTACACAATTCAGCAGCTTGATCAAGATTTCTCAAAAGCATTACTATGCACCCAACCTTTAGCTTAATAATGTGATTTGCCAATCCAGAACACTTGATAGTGTTTAGAAATTCAGGTGAGAATATATCTTCAGCACCATTTTCATCATTCTCATCCTTACAAATAGCATCAGAACTCATATATTCAACTTCG
Organism: Adenophora triphylla var. japonica; assembly: GCA_022495995.1. Classification (NCBI taxonomy): domain Eukaryota; kingdom Viridiplantae; phylum Streptophyta; class Magnoliopsida; order Asterales; family Campanulaceae; genus Adenophora; species Adenophora triphylla. The sequence continues at coordinate 121,487 of JAFEMH010005676.1, forward strand.
TCTCCCGGAAAGAGTGACATGACATAATCATTTATGTTATCGATAATCTCATTTGTTGGAGCAAGCACAACTCTAGTTTAGAAGAATCCTTCGACATCCTTATTTTGCAATAAGTCATGATATATAGATTCGACTATTTTTGCAATAGGATCTGAAGCCTCTCGAATCAATATATCATCAGATAGGTTAATGTCAATTTCCCCGTCATTATCTCCACCGGCAATCCCATCTCCGACACTCAAGAGCTACTAAGCGAAATCTCTTATCTCTTCGGAATTATGAGAAGTAGAATCACCCTACATTAAGTTAAATATATACAAATTACTTAAATTGAAATAAAAATATTTAAGTAGATGAATAAAGGATATTTAAGAATTACCTGCAATCTCATATTATGCGTCAATCTGAGAACCTCACAGTCATTCCATATTTTGGATGAACAGAGCGGCAAAGATGCACAATATCATGCCTACTCCCTTTAGGAACAACAGGTAAAATCTGTCTGAAGTCACCACCGAATACAATAACTAAACCACCATATGGTTTATTGGAATATCTCCCCTCGGGGGTGTACGAATAATATCTCGGAGGCTACGATCGAGAGCCTCAAAACAATGTTTATGAGCCATTGGAGCTTCGTCCCATATAATTAGTTTGGTTTTACAAGAAGTCTTTGCCTCATCCGTACCCGACTTTAGTTTACTGCAAGTTGAGCTCTCGTTTACCTGTATCGGGATACCGAACCTAGAATGCGCGGTCCTACCTTTCGGAAGGAGCAATGAAGCTATGCCACTGGAAGCAACAGGATGAACAATATCTCTCCTGCTCCTTAATGCAGAACACAATGTTTTCCATAAGAAGGTCTTTCCCGTACCACCATAACCATAGAGGAAAAACACACCACCGTTTCCTCGATCAACAGCCGACATAATCTTATCATAAACACTTTTTGCTCTACGTTAACCGAGGATGTAATCAAGTGCTCAGCTTTCATCTCATCAATGTCATAAGATGTCTCATCTAGAATGAGCTTATTTATCGCATCACCAATGACATTGCCCACCGGTTTAGGCATGTCTTTAAATTTATGGAGACTGCTGCAATTCTCGATCAGTAACTTCTCAATTTTCGCCAAAGCAAGATTCTGTACCTGTTCATTAATTAATTTCAAACCTGAAATTGTAAAAAACAAACTAAATATATTAATATAGATAAATATATAGAATCATATTGTATAACTGTAAAGTAGAAATAAAATCATAATTGATATTTATTGTAAAACAAATATGTAAACATGGGACGGAATACCCGGATTATCGTGCATCCTCTGATACTTGTACTCTATATCATCAGATAATAAGTGTCAAGTCTTCTCCCATACCTCTCCTGGATTCGACATACTATTAGATAATAGCAACATAGAAAATAGTATTCTCAGACTATCGGACAACCTCCAATGACTCGCTTCTATAATTTCATCAACATATTCCTTATCATCATCTAATAATCCCAGAGCGTAACATGCAAATTTGAAATCGGGATGAACAACGCGATTTACAGTTCTTAAATCCTTGAATTCCATGGGACCTGCTACATGATTCAACATTATCCTGAGGTAATACAATTCTCCGCAATTCATTGGAACATGATAAATACGCCCCACTGCAAAACGTTTATCTTTCCTCGGACGCCATTCACGTTTAGTTTTATCCCATACGAAATGATGAGGAAATTCACAAAGATTTATATTTCCGAGCCTCTGAATGAATACTGTTATACTCCATCCACTTCATAAATTGAGATTCTTTAACTGTCGCTTTATCCAAAACATCAGGAAGAAAGTCTCCGTCCTTGAAGGGGATACTATGGTCACCCTCCAAGTGAAAAGTCAAGCGCTCAACAGGAGGGGTCCGATAATGTATGTCGAATCCGAAAATCCTCCACATAGCTTCACACGCAGAGACATATCAACAATCAATTTGCCTTTTCACCTCATCATTTTCGATTGCAAGGCATATCCTGTTGGTTCCCTTGTTTCTATACTTGAACAAATACTTGATTGCCTTGCTCTGATTGCAGTACTCGACATTTATGTGAGCTTCGTACTTTAGCAAAAGATATGGATTGAATGGGACAACTGAACAATTGTCGAGAGCAACTCCACCCTTATCAATTATGAAACCCGTGTCTCTTCGCCTATATACATGATACCCATTCTCGTCTACACGAGTGCAATCATTGAATGATTTAGGGAATTTCTTTGAGCACCTGTTGTGATCCATACACGAAGATTTAGGATTATCAGCACCACATGGTCCATGCAACATATATTCAGTAACTGCCTCGTATAATCTAGGATATCTCTCCTTGTCAGGAATCTCAGCAATAATCCACTTGTCAATATCTTCAGGATTATGACCCTGATCCTGGCGGTTAAGAAAGAGAAGAATATGAGCATGCAGAAGACCCCTCTTCTGAAACTCCACCGTGTATATAACTGCATGAATCAATTAACAAAATAAGAGGAACTGTAAGTACCCAAATCCGGATCGTCCAAATCCGTCAGAAAGTTAACCGAAATCCGTTAACTGGCCCGCTCCAGGTTAACCGGAACTCGTTAAACTCCCCGTTGCCGTGCTAACGAGACGCCCCGGATCGCCCTGCATCCCGACGCCGAATCCGTACTTAGCACGTGACATCTCACGTAAAAGTATGGCTTTCCCCGAAAACGCATTTTCCGGCACTTTCCGGGCGTTTCGGACATTTCCTGACCGTTATTTTAAAAACGGATAAAACCGGACCGGAACAATCTTCCACTCGCCGTGACTCGTAAGGCACGTGGCAGCCATGCCACCTCCCTCTAGTCACCCTTCAATCAATTTCAAAGGGAAAAGACCAAAATGCCCCCGGTTTGCAAGCCAAGTCCGCCGGACTCACCGTGCACTTTTCCCGAAATTGCCAAGCAAGTCCCCTGCATTTCCAAAATCGCCAAAACCCCCGAAATTCACCCAAGTCCCACTGACTCCTACTGCAATTTTCACCCTATAAATAGAAGTTGCTGTTAAAGGCAAACAGAGGAATTTTTACACCAAAAATCACCACCCCCCACGGTCCAAACTGGTTTTCACCCCTCCCGAGCTCTCGTTCTGTCTCGATTCGCGTGAAACCTTCGTATTTCGATCAAATACGCACCCTACAACTTCGAAACAACCTTTCGAATCACTTTCCGTGTCCCGTACACACCTCCCGAGCCAAAGGAGTCGACCCTAGCCATAGGTATAACTCCCTCTCTCTAAATCTCCCGTTCCTGTCTCGGCTTACGCGCCGCCGCTATAACTATTTCGAACGTCGTTATCAAAATGTAGACGCCTCCGTCTAACGGGGTCCGATACGTTTTAGCCCCTCGATCCTCTTCTCTTTCCGTAAGAGAAGTAATCACGGGTTAAAACGGCGTTCCGACCCCGTTCCGTTTACTTTCATGTCATTTACAATTCCGAGCCGTTTGGCCTCGTTGATCATCATTTACAATTCCGAGCCGTTTGGCCTCGTTGATCGTCATTTACAATTCCGAGCCGTTTGGCCTCGTTGATCGTCATTTACGAATCCGGATCGTTTGATTCCGTTGACACCGCTTTAAATACTGTCATTTACAAGTCCGATCCGTTTGGATTGTGATAGTATTTACTTTTCAAAGTCCGAGTCGCAACCCGATTCGTTGATCGCATGTCATTTAATACGCATTTTTCCCGTAAAAATCGTTAACAATGTAATGCCCGGTTCAAAACCGGAGTTCGTCCGTCGAACTCTCTTTCAAAACGCGCGAAATGACGTTCGGCCTCCGAACGCTCATCTTCAAACTCAAAGCCGCCATTTGACACTTAAAATCATTTAATACGCATTTTTCCCGTAAAAATCGTTAACAATGACTCGTACGGTTCAAAGTCGACGTTTGCCACGCAAACGCTCATTTCAACTCAAAGTCGACGTTTGCCACGCAAACGCTCATTTCAACTCAAAGTCGACGTTTGCCACGCAAACGCTCATTTCAAACTCAAACCGACGTTTGTCATTCAAACGCTCGTCTTTTCAAAAGTCACCTAATCAACGTTTGTCATTCAAACCAAGATTAAGCTTGTCATTCAAGCCCCCATTTCAAAACACACACACACACACACACGATTTCGAGAAAGGTAGAAAGACTCGTCATGCGAGGCGTTTCGGCGATCTCGTCATACTCTACCCGAAACGTAACCCGACTCCTCCGAACCTAACAATCTCTCGGTACAAAAAGCTTTTACTCGTTTTTGCCGCCAATAAAAATGATCCCCTTTTTCAAAAAGCCTTTTCCTAAGTTTTTGCTACCAATAAAAACGACACTTTTTCACAAAAGCCGTTTCTCAACGTTTGGGCTCAAAATACAAAACCGCGTGGCGACTCCTCATTTTGTTCCTTCCCACGAAGCGAGGTCTCGTACACCAACGCCCTCCGCGAAAGACAACCGCCTTTTCCGCGCCCCGCCCGCGCGCGAAAAGATCGGGTAATTTCGCTTGGCGACTACTGGGGAAAAGATACTTTTTCAAAACTACCGATGTTTTCAAAAGCCTTCCGTGGGTCAAACTTTCGTTTACCCTTCCTCGTTTTCGTGTGCGTGTGTTCCTTTAAACCTCGAACGGTTTTTGTTTCAAAGGCATTACATTGTCAACTTTCCAAAATCATACCATGTTTGTGCATCCCCATTCATGTTTGATTTTCATGTCAGTTTTTGAACTCGTGCATCATAAATTCTTTAAGACACATTCTCGAAAATCTCTCGTTTTACTCGTAAAAGAATTTTAGTGACCGCACACTACGCGCACTTGCCGCCTAACACCGCACTTCACGTGCACTTGCCGCCGGTACACCGCACACTACAACCCCTAACCCGGGATGGCCTTATCGCTTGCACTCCGATTGGTCTCGCTGACACCTTTCGGGGCGCACGGGTCGTCCCAAACATCCCATCTTAGCCCGCGTAAGCCATGCACTCTTTGTGTCACACTTTGTCCAAGACCCCGGTTGGTTTTTGGCTTAGCTCGTGTCATAAAGCCTAAGTGTATGTTTTTCACGCGGCCCCGCTCCGAGTCAAGCTCGAGAGTTTTAGGACCGAAGGTCGCTCCCGACCCGAAGTCTTGAGCTTTTTCACTTGACTTTGACGCGGAGCTCGCCGAAAATATACCCGAAGGTTCAATGTGACGCCGTGTCACCAAACCTCGCCGTATGTACCGTGCCGCCCACAACTTGGCCAACGCTAAAAGCTAAGGTCTCTCGCACAAGCGAGTCAGAGAGGTCATGCCCAAATTTTGGCACGATCCCCGCCTTAACTTAAGGACGTTGACTTCGACCGTGGCCCGTACGTCACATACGTTGAAAGTTTGCGTGATCGCCTAGCCTTAAGTTCACTTTTTCCTTTGTCGGTGGAACTCGCTTGCCTTATCGCACCTCGCCGGATAGTCCGTCCCGAGAAAGATGATCTACAATGGAAACGAGGGGCTTATAAGCGTAGTGACGAGATCCACCGATTAGAGCTCTAGGATTAGTTGCGAAAAAGAAGACACGCTCTTTTCCAACCAATTAGACTCGAGAAAACGCGCTTTAAGTAAACTTTAATCGGTAATCGCACATTGCACAAGCCCGAAAACCTTGAGCCAAATACCCTTTTCCGAAGCCTAAACCCTTCCTTTCGTTCCTCGCAAATGAGCGTAAAGTGGTTCGATTTCCGGCCGCCGCCTTGCCAGATCACAAGAACGGCAGCCGTCGACAGCTTCTGGTTCCTCGCCTCCTCAATGTAATTTCCGACATGTCTAGCTCACCGAGAAATCGTGACGGGAAGGACCCCCGCCACCGGTAATGTATATGACATTGGAAGAAGCCATCCGGCTTGTGAGGTTCACAAGAGGCGTAAAGAAGATCGCCAGAATTTCGTGGTACAGCCTTCGAATGAGCGAGGTATAGCAAACCTATCCCCTGGCCGACGGTACTTTTGTCCCGGGTCGAGGATGACGATTCCCCAAAACCAGCTCACCAAACCTTCAATCGTGTTCCTCCCCGCCAACTTACGGATGCCTTCCAGCCAAGGAAACAAATGACCTAGGCTCCATGTTGCCACCTCTCGTGGCAACCCCGTCAATTTTGGTCACCCAGGCAACACCCATCACTCAATATCACCAGCGCACCGCCGACCATCTCAGATGCCAATATCCTCAATATCCTCCCTGTTCGTCCCGTTGCCTATACACGAATCCCTAAACACCGGGACAAACCCCGATACAGCTTCGTAAAAGGCTCCAAAGTATATGCTCATATACCAAGCGTTCCACCTCCAATCACTACCGCTCACGTGGTAGCACCCGGCGCCGAGCCTCACAAACCCACCACCGGACCCAACCTTAGCCTGATGGTCGAGCGTATGAAAGACTGAAAGCCACCATGAGCAATTTCAAAGCAGAAACGCTCAAATCCACGTATCCGGAATGGTCACGCCTCTCCCCGCCAAGTTCGTAATGCCGAGATGGACCGATTCGATGGAACCGAATGTCCTCAAACGCACGTCGACACTTACGTTCTCGCATGAGAGCAAAAGGAGCAACCCTCCAAAGAAATGGCCGACCACTTCCAAAGCATACGCTCAAAAGTTCAGCCAACGATGGTTTCGAGGGTCAAGCTCGCGGATCGCCACACTGGGAACAGACAAGAACATCTTCCCGGAACGGCATGCATCCAACTTAGAGCGGGAAACAAGTCGCGAGGACTTAATCACCACCGAGCGTAAAGCGGATGAAAGTGTTGGGGAATTCTACAAGAGATGGAGCCGGAAACTCTCCGAGATCATGGAGCCACTCTCCAAAGACGAACAGATGCGGATCTTCAAGTCCCGCTTAAGCACCGTCCATCGAACTCTCATCGCCACAATTTCTTCCTGCATCTCCGGCCATGGTCAATGCCGGCTCACAGCTCGAGAAGGATCTCAAGGAAAAGTTGGCTACCGCACAAACCCATACGTATACCGCTCAACAAATGCATTCAATCCCGCACCGGCCCCCGGCAAAGGGAAAGATACGTCTGTCAACTACGCCCATCGTGGACAATGGGTAATGTAAACCTGGGCCCCGCAAAGCAACAATTCTACTCGTGGCGTACTGTCGTACACTTCGACAAGTTGGACATGCCACCGAGCAAGATGCCGAAGGGTTAATCAAGGAAGGTCTCCTTAAGCCCGTGGCCAATTACAAACCCAAAGTTCCCGTAGCCAATGCGGACAAGAGCAAATATCGCGCCTTCCATCGCATCACGGCCATACCACCGACAACCCGTTTGGGGTTACGATACGAAATCCGTAACTTGATAGAAGAAGGCAAGTTAGAGCGCCCCGTGGCCCAATACAGCGGAATCCCTTTCCGAACAATAACAAGCGTGAATTCCATTGAGCGGGTGCCCAAGAAGAGTGCCACGTAACCCGTTTCTCCGCCTCTCTCACTGGATCCTCCTCTAATGTCCACATCGCCTACGATGTTTGCGATCGCTCCGCCTCGCCCGGAGTACGAGTCTCGAGAAACCGTCCGAGCAATCCTCCGAGAAAACAAGAAGAAATCCTCTCAACAAAGAATCGAGAGAAAGATACGAAGCCGAGATACCAGGTAGGTACACTTGAGAACCCTCCGGAGGTTCGACTACTACGCATCGTACTCCAGCCTGGGCCCTCTTTGCCTCCGTGCCATGCACTTTAGAGCAAACAGGTGGGAAAGCCGAAAAGTCCAGCCGAAACCGTAATTCGACCTGACACCGGAATACCTCGATCTTGGTAATCTTATCGCGCCGAAGCCTAACCCTCCGCGGATCGCCCAAGATTCAATTTGTCCAGCCTTCCGAGCTCGGACCGGCAAAGTAAGATCAAGGACAGCTTGGGCAATCGCACTCGATCAATGTGCTAACCAAGGGCGGCAACCGCCACAAAGTGCCTCAACACACTCCCGAGGTTCCACCAAAGGCTTTACCTCGCAAGAGGAAGACAGAAACGGATGGCCGGATGACTCTCCTTCTACGGATAGAGACGAGATCTACGACTCCCGCCTATATGGCAAAGATGATCACGTTCGTGACGAAGACTTACCGAGAGAAGCCTCTGGCACAACGAAGCTCGTACATCACTCTCAAACTCAACACCATATCACTCCCCGAGTATTGGTAGATAACGGGTCACCGTTAATGTCCTCCTCTCAAGATGATGCGAGCTCTCCGCATCCATGAAAGCCATCTCGATACCGTCTACTCTGACTATCAAGGCCTACGACAACTCGTCCCGTCCCATCCTCGGGGACAGTGACTCGAACTCGGTTCGAAACCCAAATGGTGCCAAGAGCAAATTCCACGTGATGGACATTCCATCCGAATTCACAGCCTCTTGGGACGCCTCGCTACACCACATGAAAGCCATAGCTTCCACTCTCCATCGCCGTGTTAAATTCATTAACCGGCAGGAGATCTCGAGGTCATCCGAGGGGATAGTTTCCTCATAGGAAACGGCCGAGACAAGAGCCAAGCGTGTCCGCACTCGTGCACCGGGTTACCTCCTTCGAATCAACCAAGGGACTACCGGCAAATCTCATCAATCCTCGTAGTCCTGGAGATGCTAACTATGTAAACGTACTCGAGCAAAGTGCACTCGGCAAGCCCGATACATCAAGTTCAACTGCTGCTTCCAACATTTGGAGGCGTATTGGAAGGAAACGCCGAACATCGCCATGATGCGGGCACATAAACCCCCCGTCTCCGCCTGAGATTTGTCAAGATTCTCCAAACTCACTCTCGCCCCCGCCTGTGCGAGGAGATCTTTGTGATAAAGGTCAACAAGCACCGTCATTCTCGTGATGAATGCATGGAAGTTGTATGGGATGTCCTCCACGAGGAACTACCCGCCGCACCCCTTTTCTCCAACGAAGAGCATGATGTTTTCCTAGCCGCTCCAACAACGCAACCGGACGCAATACGCCCCTACACCCGGATTGAGCGATCGATGACGATGAATCTGACTCTCCGAGTCGAGGACGCGGCGGCACCCGCAAGCGCACCTCCGCATTCACATGCTCGCTGAGGACGGAACTCCTTCCGATCGTGTCACCTACGACCAAGGTTCCAATACCATGGAAATTGTCAAGCTCAATGTCCAAGACAGCAAACTATCCGATAATTGGAAGCACGTGATTCACGCAACGAGGAATCCTCTCGATCAAGTAAAGGACGACGACTTCGTCAATATCATCTATTCCGTATATCCCGATGAAGCCAAGGATCCGGTCCTTGTTATCGTATTCTCGTAACACCAAGGTCACCCTCGATGACCGCTCGCTCATGGTAAACGAGGCTTGGCCAAGCGAGCTCGTAGCTCATCCCTACTTCCGAGTACCAGCCCTGCTGCAACCGGCCCGTGCCGCGCCAAGCTTATACCTCAAGCACCGCTAAGGCTAAGGGCAACAGCCAAGGAGACCAAGCTCCTTACCCCGCTACAAGTCGATCAACCTCGGAACGCTTCCGGCAAACCCACCCCGAAAACATCTCGCGAAAGTCTTCCCCGCAAGGCGTAGCCGCCTCCGACACAGAAATGACCACCTCAAAGCATCAACATGCTCCAGCTCGATTCTACTCCCACCGTCACGGCCCCGGATTCGTACATCCCGCCGCCGATCGCTAGCTTTGATAGACTTGGCGATCGAGCGAGATCACGAGACCGTCAACATTGCAGAATTCAATACCCCCCGTGGGGTCAATCAAGCGTATATGGGCAAACTTCTTGGTGATCGAGATCAAGGAAGGCCGCATGGAATGTCCTCCCGACTTCCTTCGTCAATGTAATCCAAGTGTTCCCGCCATTCGGCGATTTGAATGTAATCACGGCTCCGGACACTAGCCGACGATGCGCACCTACGGAGATCGCCTAGGTCTCGCAAGGAAAGCTCTCATGGAGCTAGCCGCTCAAGAAAGTCGTCTTTGGGACGAAGACCAAGCTCGAAAGACCTACAGGACCAAGCCCTTAAAGTGTCACAGCAAATTTCTGCATGTAAAGCTAGAGGCCACTCTAGACCGCTCGACCTCAAGAGTTTTGCTCATGGCAACTTCCCCGACTACCGTCTGTTCTCATCCAACCCCTCTCGCTGTGCAAGGGTGGTCAACGGTCCCAATGACCTAGGAGATGGAACGACACAAACAGAATGAATCCCTGGCCGCTTACCTTCCCGAGGAAAGCAAGTTCTCTCGTGAAAGCGACGATGAAGACGATGAAACCATTCTCTTCCAAGCCGGCATGAAGTCAACAAAACCGACTCCCAAGGGTCCCGGGAGGATGGGAACGGATCATTACCGCACTCAAATTGAAAGGCCAACTCAGTGGAGGAAGGTCTATTTAAAAACAGAGGAGGATGGAAATTGCCTCGAGCAACTACTCGTGGAAATTCCACAGCCTACACCTTCGTTTACGTAAACGATCAACCTGGGACAAAGAACTACCACATGGGCAGATGTTCGGGAAGCCGTGTACTCACCTTCCGACATACCCGCCACTCGCATAAAGCGTAGGAGAAAACTCTCCCCGATGGAGGTTTACTCTAGACCGCCGCACGCAGCTCAAAGAAGCACCGGCTATTCTCACATGGGAAGAAACGCAGCGCTAACTCTCGACGCAGCTCCGCCGCAAGAAGGATGATCTCGGGGCCCAGAGTGGAGGAAAACTAGCAAACCACGAGTATCGCTGCACCCAACCTGCATCGCCCGAGTATGCTCAAGAAGAAGGAAAGGAACGCGATATATCGTGAAGAGATCAAGGAGACCGTTCGCTTGAGCCGAGAACTCTCCAACCTCCCCCGAGGGTTAGCAACACACGCTCAGCCAGTGCAACCATTGTTGTGCACCGACATTCGAACAATCATACAAACCGTAGGCTACCTCCCCGCAGAGGCACCTAAGCCGCATCCCGGGACGTAATCCGCTGCCGCCGAAGCTCCCGGAATTCATCCACAATCAATGAGTTGAGGGAAGACATACGGCCCTATGCTACGAGGAATCCTCCTCTAACTATGGCTCAACTCGTAGCACTGCTCGTAAGGGACCAAACCCGATGTCGCCGTTCTAACCCGATCGGGTCAAATCCATGCATTACCACCTAAGGCCACCAAAAAGCCGACGGAGCGATTGCAATCCGGCCACTCGAAGACGCAAATTCCTTGAAAGAGGACCCGATCCTCACTACCAAGCAGACTCAGCGAACATTTCCTCGTCTCGGCCACCTCCTCTTATCCTCACAAGCTCAAGCTAGAGGAAAGCCCGGCCCGTACCATGGTCCCCGTGGACGCAACCCCGTATGAAGTCATTCGATGATTGGCAACATCCACTATGGCAACATTATCACCTTTACAGTATTTGGACCTTCCGAAATTTGGGGCCGATCACAACGAGCCGCTCTACATCACACCCACTGACGAGCGTCGCCTTCCCCGCGTGTTGGTAGACGGAGGTTCCGGAATGAATGTCTTGCCCGCCAAGATGATGGACTCCGCTTGACATCAAGCCCACGCATCTTAAGCCTTCACCCACACCGTCAAGGCCTATGACTCTACTTCCCGTACAGCTTCCTGGGTTGCTACTCTCAACATCTCGGTTCGGCAAGCGGGTGATCCCCACCGAATTCCAAGTGTCGACATTCCAATCACTTTCACAGCCCATCCCGGCGTCCCCGGCCGCATCAAATCAATGGCGTGGCATCCACCCTTCACCAAAGGCCTCAAGTTCATGCAAGGCAACGAGCTAACCACGCCTACGGCGACGTTGTCACCACCGAGGGGACCAAAGACCAACGACATTCCAAGATTGGAAATCAAGCATAATGACGACATGCCATTGACTCGGATTCACTCGAGACCTCCAAGATCCAAATATGCAACGTGGACCTTCCACTGCCTCACGATCGTATTCCTCCCGCCATGAGGATGATGAAACTCATGAACTTCATCCTGTGACTGGGCTCGGCAAAAGGCCGCAAGGCCAACACCAAGTTATCGAAGTCAAGGACCACACCACGGTCCAGTGGGCTTCGCTACGTGCCAACACCGGCCGACGTCAAGGAAGACAAAGGGCTCACCCGCACCAAGGCAGCAGCCCGCAAAAGGGGAACCTCCAACGGCACACCCAACCTCCAACCTTACATTTTCGACCTCGCTCATTACTTCACAAAGGGAACCGACAAAAGAACTAAGGGGACCGACAAGGGAACCGACAGAAGAACTGAGGGGACCGACAAGGGAACCGATGCAGAACCGAGGGGACCGACAGTGGAACCGATGAAGATGAGAAAGAAGCAGTGGATAGTCAACACCAAGACTACAGAAGAATGGAACAGCCTAGCACGGACCTCAAGCGTTTCGTAGGACTCAAAGCTAATCCGATAAGGGGAGCGTTCCTCGACATCACAGCCTCTACCTGGACCAACCGCCACCACACCAAAGACGAGTACACATTCAAGGGAATCCTGCACTTGGAGGAGCAACTCAAGGTACTCTCCATGGGAAACAAGTTGTTCGGATCGCCGCCGAGGCCACATTCGAGACAAGAATCCAAAGCGTAAGGAACCGTAATTCATAGAAAACGCTCTCAGCTGACCAAATTTCTACGTAGTCTCTGCTTTCAAGAAGTCATGGAGTTGCCCAACTTGATCGACTCAGCTCCGACAACAAAGCATGATCGCCATGATAGGGACAGCAGGCCAAGCCTCTCGATCCCCGCACCCTCATCAAGCATCCAAAGAATGCCACCGAAGAATTGGGTAACTTTCACCGACCAAGGGCAAGCCAGCAGAATTGGAAGACAAGCCGGGCCCGCACCCACATCTCCCTAAACCCGGTCTCAAACCCTCTCGAGCCGCTCCTTGTCGAGTCCGGGCCCTTCCGAGTCATCCAACGGCCTTACGCCGCAGGACTATAATGTTGTAGCCAATCATGTATTCCCGTTCTTGTTTAATGAAAAGTCTCGACCTTTCTGAGTATCCTCTCATTGCCACTTTAACAACCGATAAGTTAACAAACAACTTAAAAGACGTTAATAATTCAATTGATAAAGAAGCGTACACATTAAACGAACAATACATTAAAGAAGTTCTCGAGCGTGTAGTTGACCAAGAGGACAACCGGCCCAAGCCGCCGAAGAGGTTATGACCAAAGTGAACCTCGGGGTCGCTGCAAGAGCCTAAAGAGACACAAGGGCGCTTCTTCGCCGATGCGTAAAAGAAGCCCCGATAAGCCTCCTCCGGAGTATGTTGACGTGTTCGCCCGGTCATACCAGACATGCCAGACTCGATCCTCAATCGTGGAGCATGTAATTCCCCCGGATCCCGAATCCAAGCCTCGCGCGTAAGCCGCGCAAGATCAAGCCAGAGTGGTCCTTGCAAGTTAAAGAAGAAATTGAGAAAATGCTCCGAGTTGGTTTTATCGTAGTGATTGAGTACCCGACTTGGCTCTCCAACATCGTGACGGTCACCAAGGCCAACGGAAAGGTCGATGCCGCGTAGATTTCCGGGATCTCAACAAGGCCAGCCCTAAAGATGATTTCCCATCGCCTAACATCGACATGCCGGTCGACACCACGGCAAATTTCGAAGTAAAGTCCTTCGTGGACGGGTTTGCCGGATACAACTGCATCAAAATGTCCGAGGAGGATCGTGCCAAGATCGCCTTCACCACTCCATGGGGACATACTGTTACACCTGGCCATGCCGTTCGGTCTAAAGAACGCCGGGGCTACTTACTACGGCCGCAATGTACTCTCTTCCATGACATGATTCACAAAGAAATCGAAGTATATGTCGACGACATGATCATCCACTCCAAGGGATCGACATGCAAGACATGACAGATCCGAGGAAGTTCTTCAACGTACTCAAAACACTCCATGAGGTTGAACCCGGCAAAGTGCACCTTCGGCGTCAAGCGCGGCAAGGTACCGGGGTACATGGTTACGTAAAGAGGTATCGAAGCCGATCCCAGAAAATCAAGGCCATCATCGACATGAAGCCGCCTCAAACCCCGACAGAAGTAAAGAGCTTCATGGGAAGACTTCAAGACATCGCCGCTTTATCAACCAGCTTGACATCTCTCTCGCGAGCCCATGTTCAAACCGATGAAAAAGAATGCCGACATCAAATGGGACTCCGAGTGCCAAACATTTTCGAGAAGATCAAGACCTACTTGGTTAATCCCCACCCCGTGCTCCGCCACATGAAGACAAGCCACTACTCCCGTATCCGACAAGAATGTACACGTCAATCGGAGCAATGCCGGCACAAGAACGTAAAGATTCCAAGGTTGAGCATGCAATCTACTTCGTAAGCCGAAAGCTTCAAGGAAGTGAACTCACTTACTCAAAGATCGTAAAAACTTGTACCGCCTCGTATGGGTAGTCGGGAAACCGAAACACTACATGCGCCGCATTCGCTGCTCCCGGGTCTCTAAAGTGGACCCCGTCCGATATCTCTTTGACAAGCCATCCCTCACAATGCGGCTAGCCAAGTGGTCATTCTTCCCGCCGAGTTCGACATCAAGTACATGGTCGAAAATCAACAAAGGGCGTAGTAATGGCGCATCACCGGCCGACTTCCCAAGCAATGAACCTAAGGGTCCCGATCCGCAATTTCCTGATGACGGAATCTTTTCACTTGACAAACCGCAAACCGCCGGCAACTCTTCTTCGATGGGGCAGCCAACAAGAAGGGGAATGGCATTGGAATGCTCCTTGTCGATCCCAAGGACGAGCATACTCCCATAGCCATCAAGCCGAATTTTGAAGCGACCAACAATGCAGCAGAATACGAAGCCTCGCAAAGAGGTTTGGAAGCCGCCTCGAGCGCAACATCTTAGAGCCGGATGTATATGGAGACTCAAAGATTGATCATCAATCAAGTATCCAACAAATGGAAGACGGTAGATTCCGGCCTTCGAAGTACCACGCGTACATGGAGGAGCTCATTGCTCGCCCAAGGACATCTCTTTTCACTATTTGCCAAGAGACAGAAACCGCTCGCGTACGCCCGGCAACCTCGCCTCTTGTCGAAATTCCCGAAGGGAAAGCAAGAAACCCTCGTAATAGGCAGACGGAAACACCCGCCTATTGCCGTGAGATCGAAAAAGAAAAAGAAACGATCGACGAACCCCGGTATAATCAAATTTACCAAGCACTCCAAAACGGAGAAGCTTCCTTCACAAGTGAAGATGGAAAATACAAAGAAGGGATCAAAGCCAAAACATGATGGCATTAAAACGCCCGGCATCCCATTTCGTCATTCTCGGGGGTATGTTATACAAGAAGCGCCACCAAGGGCCACTCCTTCTGTGTAAACAAAGAAAAAGCGCGAAGCTAATGAACGAAGTTCACAACGGAACCCGCGGTCCGCACATGAACGCCCGAGCATTGACACAGATCATTCTCCGTATGGGATACTATTGGATATCAATGGAAACAGATCGCATCCAGCTTCGTCCGAAGCCGCGACAAATGTCAACGGTTCTCCAACCTCAATCACATCCCTCCTCACGAACTCTACCGCATGACTACGCCATGGCCTTTCGCCACATGGGGAATCGACGTCATCGGCAAAATCACTCCTCCAGGAGCAATGGTCACGAAGTTCATTTTAGTCGCAGCCGACTACTTCACCAAATGGGTAGAAGCCGATCGTACAAGGTACCGAATTCTAAGAAGGTGGCCGAGTTCATCCGAGAGAACATCATGTGCCGATACGGAGTGCCCAACGAGATCATCTCCGACAATGGGACTCACTTCAAGGAGATTGTGACCAACTACCGACCGAACCCGTAGTCACACGTCACAAGTCTTCTCCCTTACTGTACCACAAACCAATGGTGCAAGAGAGGCACCAACAAGACTCTCGCCATGATAATCGTAAAGATGACCACTGCAGGTCTGGGACCGGCCCGAAAAGCTACATCTAGCCCTCTCGGGATACCGAACATCGCCGAACCGCCACAGGGAGACTCCGTTCGCACTTACCTACGGAATGGAAGCGATGTTACCCGTGGAATTAGAAATTCCATCCCTCCGAGTCCTCTTGGAAAACGGGATCAATGAAGTCGAATGGCTACAGAGCCGTCACGACGAACTTGCTCTACTCGACGAGCGCAGATTGAAAGCCATGGAACACACTCGAGCCTACCAGAGCGTAATGGCACGAGCATTCGACAAGAAAGTCAAGATCCGAGACATCGTAGAAGGCGACTTGGTGCTAAAGGAAAAGCCTCCTACGTTGCACTCAATCCCCTCGGAAAGTGGGAGCCTACCTGGATAGGACCGTTCGTGGTACAAAGAATCTTCTCCGGAGGAGCCATGAAGCTAGCAGATTTGGACGGAAACCCTTTCGTTAACCCCGTGAACGGAAGCAAGCTCCGCAGATACTTCGTTTGAGGAAGAGCACGAGTCAACTCTCCTTCCCCATACACCGTCCCCGCAAATTAAAGTGCTAAAAGAGTAATACCCAACCGGATACATTCCCGCTAATGATCCAGTAAAAACAGGTCGCACTTCTTTTGTCTTTGTTTTTCTCAAATTCACCTAAAGTGTCGAACTACGGTGACTCCGAGCCCCTTAGTCCAATTGTAAAAGGGGAACGTAGGCACCATCTTTGGTTCGGTCTAAAAACAAAAAAAATACAATAAGCATCAATTGCTTGTGTTTCGAAAACTCTTTTCATTTAACCTACAAAGTCATAACGGTTAAAACATTCTTTGATGAGTTCAAGCACGGTCAACTCTTGACTCGCTACACGCTAGCAAAACTACAATAAAACATTAATCAATTAATGTGTCTCGCAATGACAATGGGTGGATACTGACAAAGAAGGTCAACCTAGTTTCCCGTACTAGGTCCTTCATCCTTCTTCCCTTCCCTTTTCCCCGGCGAGTGTTCTTCACCTTCGCAGAAATATTCCGTAGGCCTTCTACCTCGGCTCGTGGACCCTTCCCGACGCCTCCGTCAAGCCCGCGGCCGCTAACACAGCTCCTTTCTCTAGCTCGTCTCGAGCCGCCTCGCTTCGAGCCATCATCATAGTGCTTTGATTGGCCTCCCGATCAGCACTTGCCACATAATCGCCCATGGCATCGCCAACATTTATTCCCGTGGTTAGCCTCGCTTCGTCCTCTCAAGGTCGAGCCGTCTGTGTGATCGCACTCAACAAACCACTCCGTCTCCACAAGAGAGCCATCTCGTGTCTCCCCATACACTCTTCGTACTGGGCCGTATATCGCGTAACAAAGGCTGCCCTCTCTCCGCGAAAGAGAACCCCCGGGCAGAAAGGACGTATATTGCCACCACCGGTGATCGCAATAGCGTCGAAGGATCCTCCATCCGCAGAGATCCCACCTCAAAGGTAGCAAGATAACTCGTATCGCTGCTGGCACTCGCTTCCACCCTCATACCGCCGCAGTAACCAATGATGGAATATAGAAAGACGTCTCGAGACAAATGCCCCGCACTCGACGATCAATAGACCCTCCCGAGCGGTCCCGCAAGTCTCAGAACTTCCAATGGGGAACCCACCATCGCAAATGATGCGTGCAAAGTCCGCCATCCAGAGCTCCAGCCTCGATTGCCTCCTATCACCAGAGGACGCCGCGAGAAAGACCAAGCGTCACAGACATTGGCACCTCGTGCATCATCTCGCAGCCTCTCCTCAACCACATGGCCGCATAGCGGGACTCCTCCCCACATGTATCGGCTACCGGCCGCCATCCGGCCTATGCCCAGAACGTCTCGCCCAAGACCAATGGCACGATGTCTCTCCACTCCGCATCGCTCACCAGTCCAAGACACCGTGATGGCACACACCTGCAGACGTGAATGTGAACAGAGTAGCAATCGCGCACAGAGCAAACGCGCCCCACGAAAAGACGCTCCTCGCCTCCGGCAAATCTCTGCAAAGCCCCGAAATGTCAACGTAATTCAGATCCTCAAAGATCCCGTATGCTTCTCCAAATGAGATACCCAACAAAGACACTAGCTTCTCAACAAGGGCCATGCCACCAAAGATACGGAAGAACTAGCTGCCTGCCTCGTGTCCTCCTGCACGGCCCGGAAATCTTCAAACGTAGGAGTGACTTCGTTGTACGAAAAGCCGTACACGTTCCTCCTTACGTCCTAACCGAGACGCGGCTCTCAAAAGATCCCAATCTGCATGAGCTCCTTCAAAGCCCAAACAGAATTTAATCCCGTAATGCCTTCGAAAACCTTTTGTTCTCGCCTCGTGTGGTTCCGTACCCACGATCGAAAGTTGTCCAAATATCGCTCTTGCATCCGAGACGATAACTTGGGAAAGGGAGCCATGTCGAAGGTGAAGAAAACCTTAAGAAAGGGAAAAGAATTCAGCCGTAATGAGCAAAAACAATGCGCAGCTTCTTACAAATTGCAAAGCCGAAACCGCAATTTAAAGAATCTGAAATTCAATTCTAGTCCGGCCGACTCCCTCTCGCAGCTGACTTGGTCAACTCGCAGCCTAGCCGCTTTAAAGCCGGAAACATTTCCAAACCATGCCCTCGTTCACTCTTATGAAATCTCGCGTGCCTCGCCCGATTTCATTCAACCAATGTCAATATCCCTTCCGCCCCTGCTCGTGCAACAAGCAGGCAAATAATTAAAAATTAGTGCATACATGCTTAATTTTTGACCCGTTCAATTTTTAATGCATTTCTCCTTTTTATTTATTTTTGATTAACCTATTTGCTTATTTGCCGAAAGTAATGTAAGGTGATCACAGTAATAAATATGCGAAGCATGTGTTCCGCCCCACGGCGCCTTTTTGCAAATACATTTCAAATCAAAATTTGTTCCCGACAAATACATGCATTTTGTCTAAACAAAATAGTAAAGAAAGAAAGCAAGAAAAGGGGACTACTCGAGTCCCGCCGTCATCCGTACACTCGACGTACCGCTTCCGCCGCCGCCGGATCTGCCGCAAACAGAACTCGCCGAACTCCTCCACTGAATAGGCAAAGTGGCCTCCTGAGTACGCGAACTCGAGGACTCCTCTCGCGCCCGAGTGCGCGTAAGAAGGAGCTCCAAATCCAGCTGCTCCGCCCGCGAACCGGCCAAACCCCGCGTGAAGTCCTCCCCACCACCGTGGGAGCAAAGGAACCCTCGGCCTAGACGGCCCCCGATCGCGGACGCCCACGCTCCTCCGGAACCGCACCGCATGAACTCCACGAGCCTCCCGGCGTAGGCGACCACTCCGTCCACCAAATTTCATACGGCCTCATTATACGTACGGCCGATACTCGCGAACCAGAAAATCATCGAAAGCGAATGTAAAGTACAGATGCATCATGTGCGTAATGCTACTATCAAATGCGTAAAATCAAAAAGGTGCTCACCGAAGCATTGGGTCCGCCCGTATCGTGGTCTCGGCGCGCCGGAGCGGGATCACAAGTCGCCTACGCGAACCATCCAGCCTCGTACGCTAGCCTAGGTCGCGGGTCGGAAAATCTCGAGGACCTCCAGACCTCGCCTCTCTATGCCGCACCCGCGGCTCCTCACCTCATCTCAAGAAAACATCATAGGCGGCCCCGCTATGATGTACTCAGAAGTACACACCCCCGAAGGTACCCTCCACCATCAATCGCATCTCCCCGGATGCCGCATGTACAAAGGAGGATCCACCGGCACCAATGGAAGAGACCCCGCCTATGCCGACGGTCACCCTCTCCCCAAATACATGGCGTCACAATAAGTCCCACCAGAGCTTCCGCCGTGTAGTCTCGCCTGCACCCGCACCGCGACATGATCAAACCTCGCTTCCACTGTGTCACTGGATCCTCTCGAGAACTCCGTGTTCGCCGCCGTAGATATCTCCTCGTATGACACTCGAGTGCCAACTCTCGAAGAGACCGCCCTCTTCGCCTTCTTCTCGCCAAACCAAAGATGGCAGTGGAACAGGGACGGTACGGCTCCTTTATGTCCCAAGCTCGCGGACCGAACACCTCGTAGCACTGCACTCGCCAAGAGAATGGAAAGTTATGTCGCCTACAAAGCGTATACATACGAGTACATAAAAGAGGCAAGGAAGAGAAAAAGCACGTAAACTTACATCCAAGACAAAGCGTGAAGTGCCTAAATGAGTGCTCCTCTCCCCGCGAGAACCCGTCCAGTGGAATGGTAGAGCTCGCCACCCAGCCTCCCCCACGCAAACCCCTCACGGCATCCAAGTCTACCAAACACCCGAGCAGAGGGAAGTGACAAGACGTGCTCAAGTCGGGAACAAAGTCGCCGACAAGCGCAAACCAAAGGAACCTCGAGCTGACGCTCCGCGGTCATCCTCAAGGACCCACCGATAATCGGCGACCCTTCCTCAAGTGATGCTCCATCGGCTCGTACCGAATGCCTAAGCCCCCGGCATCGGTAATATCAAAACCCAAAGCAGCCTGCATAACCGCTCCGGGTGTAACCATCAACCCACACCAGCCGTGTTGCCATAAGACGGCAACCCAGCTGATAGCGGCAAAATCCGTGGGAGTCACCGTCGCCTCCCCATCTCGAAATGGAAAGTGTGGGTCGTATCCCACCGCATTTCGCCGCCGCGACATACATGGACTCCGCCTCGGCGTATCACTGCCGCCGCCACAAAGACTGATAAACCCACCAACCCGAGTCAATCACCACTGCCGTGACTCCTCTCTCCCTCTCGAGCCACGTCCGGATAATGCCCCACAATGCCCGCACCGCCTCAAAGGCACCCCGACTCTTCTCGGTTATGAGTATTAACCGCCCCCGTCCCCCGTGCACAAACAAGACAGTAAGCAACGTCAACGTAATGCAACAACGCATGTCAAAAGGATGCAATGCGTATACGGTTCTCATTCATTTCCTACGTATATTCAAAATCTTTCGAAAACTCCGTCGAATCCGGAACTTTCAAAATCATTTCGAAAACTCCGTCGAATCCGGAACTTTCAAAATCTTTCGAAAACTCCGTCGAATCCGGAACTTTCAAAATCATTTCGAAAACTCCGTCGAATCCGGAACTTTCAAAATCTTTCGAAAACTCCGTCGAATCCGGAACTTTCAAATTCTTTCGAATTTTTCGAAAATTTCGCTCCGTCCCGAATTAAAGCTACTTTAATTTTGGAAAATGCATTTAGACATGGAATTTTGCAACCAAAATTTTTATGTCATCTACCCATGATGTCAATTGAACTACATCCTAGTCAATTTCGACAAATGTTCGTAGCAAAGTCAAAAGCCCCACCCGGGCACCAAAATCCCTAAGTAAATTCCTAACAAATTTCTAACATTTAAAGAATGCACATTCTTAAAATTAATGGAATTTGTAGGAAACTTACTTGTCTTTCGATCCCTCCCTTCGAGTTGTGGCGGTCCTCGCCGGATAAAACTCCGCCGGATTCAATGGAAGAGTGGTGGTTCGAATGGTCCGAACCAATCGAGTTCTTTCGTCGTCGGTCCTTCCGTGGCGAGCCATTGGTCCTCCTTCACCCTCCATAGCGATTTTCCTCACAAATTCGAGCAAACCTTGCAATTTGGGTTGGATTTCTCTCTTTTCTCTCCTCTCTCGCTGCAATAATGGAAGAAAATGGCCATTTTCTTCCCTCAAATTTCGCATTTAAAAAGATTCTGAAAATCGCAAAAGTCCGACCTGACTCTTACCGCACTGCACAATTTTTGCCCCTTTTGCCCTCGCCCGGCAATTCCAATTTTACCACTTTTGGCCCCCGAAAGTGTAAAATTTCCCCGCTAGACATTTCTAACGCCCTATCCCCCGAGGATAAATCAAAGTTAGTTCTCACTAACGCTCGTCTCCCGACGCAATTCTCCAGCTTGACATTTGACATTCAAACGTTCAACCATGTCCCCGGACATTCCAAGTTATTATTCCGTCTCCCGACGTTAAAATTTAATAATGGTCCTCACCATTAAATCCTCAATTGCGACCTTTCACGATCCGATTTCAAGTCTCACCGCGACCTTCACGGTCCGATTTCAATCCTCAATTGCGACCTTTCACGGTCCGATTTCCTCAATCGCGACCTTTCACGGTCCGATTTCAAGTCTCACCGCGATCTTTCACGGTCCGATTTCAAGTCTCAATCGCGACCTTTCACGGTCCGATTTCAAGCCTCAATCGCGACCTTTCACGGTCCGATTTCAAGTCTCACTCGCGACCTTTCACGGTCCGATTTCAAACTCTCAATCGCGACCTTTCACGGTCCGATTTCAAATCCTCAATCGCGACCTTTCACGGTCCGATTCCAATTCTCATTCGCGACCTTTCACGGTCCGATTTTAAACTCCTCAATCGCGACCTTTCACGGTCCGATTTCAAACTCTCAATCGCGACCTTTCACGGTCCGATCTCAAACAGCCAATCCCGACCTTCGCGGTCCGACCTCCACTCTCTTATCGAGACCTTCGCCGGTCATCTCTCCGGCAACAAAGAATAAGCCCGAACCCCAAGGCACGAACGCCTTGCAAACAATGGGCCATTCTCCGGCAACAAAGAATAAGCTCGAACCCCAAGGCACGAACGCCTTGCAAACATCTCACCGGCAACAAGAATAAGCCCGAACCCCAAGGCACGAACGCCTTGCAACAATGGGGCCATCTCACCGCAACAAAGAATAAGCCCGAACCCCAAGGCACGAACGCCTTGCAAATGCCATCTCACGGCAAAGAATAAGCTCCGAACCCCAAGGCACGAACGCCTTGCAACAGCCATCTCTCCTAAGAACAAAGAATAAGCCCGAACCCCAAGGCACGAACGCCTTGCAACATCTCTCCTAACAATGCTAATAAGCCCGAACCCCAAGGCACGAACGCCTTGCAAACAATCATCTCACCTAAGCAACAAAGAATAAGCCCGAACCCCAAGGCACGAAAGCCTTGCAACAATCCCTCTTCGCCATCCAAGTAAGCCCGAACGCCATCCTCAGCAGATAAAACCGGCAACAAAGAATAAGCCCAAGACTCCAAGGCACGAACGCCTCGCGCATCGCAACTCCGGCTTGAGGCGCCACACGCCTCGAAGGTTTCGTAAGTCCTGTGATCGACGCTCCCAACAGCCTTCCATTCGTGGTACATGTACCTCGCGAATGGTCTCATCCAGTTCGACGCTCCTAACAGTCAGCCTGTGTCAAGGTCCCCATGCGCGGCCCTTGCCCCTTTTCGAACTACGACGGCTTGATTCCCCGCCGGATACGTAGGAATCTTTTTCGCTAAAGGTCCAAATGCACTGACCGCCTGTGTCTCTTTCAAAGTAAGGCATCCCGATTTGGATCCTTATCTTTTCAACGACCCCACCTCCTTCGGAGGAGACGTCGCCGAGGGGCTAACTGTAAGTACCCAAATCCGATCGTCCAAATCCGTCGAAAGTTAACCGAAATCCGTTAACCGGCCCGCTTCCAGTTAACCGAACTCGTTAAACTCCCTGCCGTGCCAACGAGACGTCCCCGGATCGCCTGCATCCCGACGCCGAACCGTACTTAGCACGTGACATCTCACGTAAAAGTATGGCTTTCCCCGAAAACGCATTTTCCGGCACTTTCCGGGCGTTTGACATTTCCTGACCGTTATTTTAAAAACGGACAAAACCGGACCGGAACAATCTTCCACTACTGGTGACTCAGAGGGCACGTGGCAGCCATGCCACCTCCCTCTAGTCACCCTTCAATCAATTTCAAAGGGAAAAGACCAAAATGCCCCCGGTTTGCAAGCCAAGTCCGCCGGACTCACCGTGCACTTTTCCCGAAATTGCCAAGAAGTCCCCTGCATTTCCAAAATCCCCAAAACCCCGAAATTCACCCAAGTCCGGCCTGACTCCTACCGCAATTTTCACCCTATAAATAGAAGTTGTCACAAAGGCAAAGGAGGAATTTTTACACCAAAATCACCACCCCCACGGTCCAAACCGGTTTTCACCCCTCCCGAGCTCCCGTTCGTCTCGATTCGCGTGAAACCTTCGTATTTCGATCAAATACGCACCCTACAACTTCGAAACAACCTTTCGAATCACTTTCCGTGTCCCGTACACACCTCCCGAGCCAAAGGAGTCGACCCTAGCCATAGGTATAACTCCCTCTCTCTAAATCTCCCGTTCCGCCTCTGCTTACGCGCCGCCGCTATAACTGTTTCGAACGTCGTTATCAAAATGTAGACGCTCCGTCTAACGGGGTCCGATACGTTTTAGCCCTCGATCCTCTTTCTTTCCGTAAGAGAAGTAATCACGGTTAAAACGGCGTTCCGACCCCGTTTCATTTACTTTCATGTCATTTACAATTCCGAGCCGTTTGGCCTCGTTGATCGTCATTTACAATTCCGAGCCGTTTGGCCTCGTTGATCGTCATTTACAATTCCGAGCCGTTTGGCCTCGTTGATCGTCATTTACAATTCCGAGCCGTTTGGCCTCGTTGATCGTCATTTACGAATCCGGATCGTTTGATTCCGTTGACACCGCTTTAAATACTGTCATTTACAAGTCCGATCCGTTTGGATTGTGATAGTATTTACTTTTCAAAGTCCGAGTCGCAACCCGATTCGTTGATCGCATGTCATTTAATACGCATTTTTCCCGTAAAAATCGTTAACAATGTAATGCCCGGTTCAAAACCGGAGTTCGTCCGTCGAACTCTCTTTCAAAAACGTGCGAAATGACGTTCGGCCTCCGAACGCTCATCTTCAAACTCAAAGCCGCCATTTGACACTTAAAATCATTTAATACGCATTTTTCCCGTAAAAATCGTTAACAATGACTCGTACGGTTCAAAGTCGACGTTTGCCACGCAAACGCTCATTTCAACTCAAAGTCGACGTTTGCCACGTAAACGCTCATTTCAACTCAAAGTCGACGCTTGCCACGCAAACGCTCATTTCAACTTCAAAATCGACGTTTGCCACGCAAACGCTCATTTCAAACTCAAACCGACGTTTGTCATTCAAACGCCGTCTTTTCAAAAGTCACCTAATCAACGTTTGTCATTCAAACCAAGATTAAGCTTGTCATTCAAGCCCCCATTTCAAAACACACACACACACACACACACACACGATTTCGAGAAAGGTAGAAAGACTCGTCATGCGAGGCGTTTCGGCGATCTCGTCATACTCTACCCGAAACGTAACTCCGACCTCCGAACCTAACAATCTCTCGGTACAAAAAGCTTTTTACTCGTTTTGCTGCCAATAAAAATGATCCCCTTTTTCAAAAAGCCTTTTCCTAAGTTTTTGCTACCAATAAAAACGACACCTTTTCACAAAAGCCGTTTCTCAACGTTTTGGGCTCAAAATACAAAAACCGCGTGGCGACTCCTCATTTTGTTCCTTCCCATGAAGCGAGGTCTCAGACACCAACGCCCCTCCGCGAAAGACAACCGCCTTTTCCGCGCCCCCCGCCCGCGCGCGAAAAAGATCGGGTAATTTCAGGAACATGCTAATTAAAAAAAATATAAATGACAAAACAATAAGAGGAAAACAAATAATATTTAAAGATTTACTTACTTGCTTTTGGGGTGCCAAATACTTTGCCTTCCTTGAAATCTGCAATCATCTGATTAAGCTTCATTCTAAATAACTTGTTTAATACATCAGGCCTATCCTCAGGCCTAATGCCATATTTTTTACAGAATCTCGTAATCTCCGGCCATTTAGGATTACACGTAAATGTTATGAAAAGTGACTCGATACCCACCATTTACATATAGCGAGAGAATCCCGGTAATTTTGAGGCATACACCGCTGCCCGCCGGTATAAGAGGATGGCAATATAACTCGTCTCCCGCATGCTTCGCCAGATCTCCCCTTACCGATGCATCCGATGCATTTTTATAAGTTTCCATCCGAAGAGTAGGCCGATTATAACGTATCCATCAAGCCTCGTGTATCCATCATAACATATGCATCAACCATAAATTGTTGCAAAGAATGCACCGCTTCTCATAAGCCGTGATCCTTCTCTTATCCTCTCCTAAGTCGAAAAGATAAAAACTCTTTTATTGACAAACTTGATCTCTTTGCCCCGAGAGGTTTATTTCTAATGTCTCGTGAAATATCCATCTTCACCGTATACAAGTAATGTGAGTATAATGTAGAGGAAGGTAAGATTTATCAAATTCATGAATATGTTTCGCATCCCCATTCTCGTTTTTCAATAACAATGTCCCCGACATCACCCGAATCATCAATATCACCTTCAATTATAGCCGACCTCTCGAGGCCGCTGCATATTAAACGGTTTTCCATCTCTACCCCCACTTTCCTATAAGCCTCAATTTAATATCTTTCTTCATTCCAATATGTGCTCGCCATTCTATACGTCTCGCGCATAAGGGTTATGCACATCTATCATATTTTTCAAATCAAAGAACAATTGACTCATCGAATGGAGAAGGCTTATCTTTATCTTTCCCCGCTTGTGTGAAAGAATCGTACATATAAATAGAAGATAGTTATACAATATATGTAATATACATTATAATTTCTCGAATAATTAAATAAAAACGTACTCCGAAAGCATTAATTTATTTTTAACTTCATTATCCGTGTCATAGATATAAAGCCGAGAAAACGGGGGATGGCTGTCATTAGGCAATAAAGAACCTATCATATGATCATTCTTTCCTTTCAATTTAAACGAATAAGGACCACGCACTCATTGTTTATGCCATGGTCAATCGCACCGGTCATTGAAGTGAATGCGAACATTTTATAATTTTTACTCTTTTCATGCTTGTTCTCTAAGAGATCACTCAATAACTTAGGTGGCTGCACTAATGGGTCAATCTGAACTTTTCCATTCATGCAGCATAATGAAAATTTAGGCTGTGTTGATGCTTGCGTACTTTTTAACCTTTCATCATACCAGACCATCGCACCACATTTCGCACATTCGTATCTTGCACGCTCTATATCCCCATAAACTACAATATATTGATAAATATTTAAATTATGTTAGTAGTTCATTGGCTATACAGAGAAAATAATAATATAATATATACTTGAGAAAAAAAAATAATAAACACCTGTATTATATTGTTCGTCCGAATCTTTTTGCTTTATACTGACGCGCGCTTTCTTGGATTTTTCCTTCTGATTTATTAACGACTCACTTGTTGTCGCATGCATGCGAAAATTATTTATTAACGCGGATTCTGTATACAAAATGAAATATATGACTTAGTATTAATGAAATATTTTATCATAAACTATTGAATAATAATTTGTAATAATAAATAGTTTTATTTAAAAATATCGAATGTTGAACAATTAAAAAAAAATCATTACCTAAATTCACAGTAGGAGATAATAATGTTGTATTATTTGCTACTGTTACATTATCTGTTCCTACAATGTCAAAAGAATGTTGAGAACGATTAATATATTTATTTTAGCTCTTTAAAATATATAGTTGACTAATAAATCAAACATATAACTTACCAGATATATGACTGTTTTTCATTAATTCAACTTCAATTGCAGAACTTAATCCATCAACATCCAAATTTATCTTTGAAGATTCCAAAATAGAAGCCTACCTTTCTTTGTCTCTCGATTTTTCTTTTCCCACCGCCTTTAACAAGTTTGTCGTAATAGAATTCAAAGAAGAAGAAATAGTTTTTCTCGCCGTCCAATTTTTTTTTTTGCTCAAGGAGCGTGCCGTGGAAAGTGTTATGTACACTTGATGCTATGCTCGTAAATTTAGCCGAATAAGAAAAATAATTATTCTTTAATAAAAGATTATTAAGAAATTAAAAATAAAAATAAAATAGGAAAAATATTGTAAATTAACAAAGAAAATCATACATATAGATCCACTGGCCGTGACTTGAATTAGGAGTAAGATTTTCATTTGTATGGTTCACAAGAATACCCGTATATCAAGTATTATTATCTTAGATCTAAATTAATTAACAAATTTATATAAAAAATCACATTATATATATATATATATATATATATATATATATATATATATATATATATATATATATATATAAATAATTTTTTTTTTAGAATTTGTCTTTATAATGAAAATACTTCAAAATTGAAAATTCAATAACATATTACCTTGAGCCGTAATACAACTTTGATGATTACTCCTAAGTGTGAAATCAAATGACTACCCGATGATAAGTCCACTAAAAATAAAAATAAATTCATTTAAAATGATAGTAAAAATAAATATAAAATCATGCATTCTTATAATTTAATTTTATACACATGATATTAATGGATATGCTAAAATAATAATAAAGTAAATAATAAAATTACCATTAGAAATATCCGCCAACGGTAATCGTTGAGAAGATCGTTGCGATAAATTAATGGAATCGTTGTCCACATCAAGATGCGTTTTCTTTTCATAGATGATCTATACATTTGTATAATCTAAAACTCAAATATTAATGAACAAATATTTAGATAATGTTAATAATTTATCAACAAATATTTAAAAATAAATAAAAATAAAATAACAAAAAAAGAAAAAAAGAAAAGAAAAATAAAGGAAAGATACTTTGTATTGATTGTATTCTCTCATGATTTTCCTTTTCTTTGTTGCCTAAACATTGTATCATCATCCCATCAAATGGGGTATTTTTTGAATATAAAGGAAAGAAAAATAGCCTTTTTTTCCCTAATTTACTTACAAAAACTTCAATAGCTAATGCCGCGTTGACCAGATACTGAGCTATGCAACTTATGTTGAGAAAATATGTTTGTGGATTAATTTGGGAGTATATAAACAAAAGTTAGCATGTGCAACATCCATTTATTTTTTCTGTGTGCAAAGTGGAAATTGGATAATCAAATTGATTCATGTGATTGGTTTATTGTGGTGCATTATTTTGCTTTTTAATTTGATTTTTGTAAATACTACCTCCCTTTTGTGAATAATTAAATTTCCATATTCAATGCGCAAATCATATATGTTTTTAGATTTTTGACAATTAATAATTAGATTATCAACGTACAATTTTGAATGGAAGGGAAGGGCATTCCAAGTTAAGCACCAAAACGCATACAATAGGATGTCGCAGTTTAAGATTTAGTTTTCGGGCCTCGCTAGGCTACATCCCACTTCTCTCGAAAATCGAAGTTTCCGAGCGCGATAAGTTACAACCAGGAACTTTTTGACACGCCTTCTGACAGAAGAATTCTGCAATGAATCACCGGTTATTCGAGCGGGCCTAGCTGGGCTTAGTCGAGCTATATAACTCCGCTGAGGAACTTATACACTCTTTCACTCACATAAACGTATGTATTTACCAAGAACCAAAAACTACTGTGGGGAGAAAAGACAGTGCATACTCATTGAAAGGAACCCGATCTTTCAAAGTAAAGGAACTCTCGATCTTTCATTATGGACATAGCCAACAATCAACAAATTCCAAGTGATAACGCTTCTTTAAGGCATTTTATCAAACAACTTCCTCAAGACTCTCCAAATTAACTTCTATACAAAGATTGGCTTGATCATGATAATGCTCATGATTCTTACACACTCATATCACACAAAAAACATATATAGCAGTTTTCAAAAAGTTAAAGCATGATGTAACAAATAGAAAAGAATACATGATAATCCGCATTAGCACCCTGCATTGCGAGACTATAGAAAGATTAACGATCATCTCAAGCATCATGAGTCTTTAAAGCCAATCAAACTTATTGGTACACCACAAATCAAAATCACAAATCAATCAATCAAACCGACTTATGTGAATGTGAACCCAAGCCAAGGGATAGCACAGCAACTATTCTTGTTTACAAAAGCATGCAGATATCTTTAACTTAGGGCGTTGACCAAAAGAACAGAATAAAATGCGTTGCCGCCACCCCCCAAACGTAAATTCAAAATCAAATAATATAAATCAACAACAATAACACAAAAAAGTCAATGCTTTGGGGCAAAACAGATTCTAGCCAGCTCACAAAGTGACATGATTCAGTGTGCAAGAATTGAAAGAACAAATACCGATTGCCAAGGAGAAGAGGGAAACAGCAGTTCGGCGTACATGAAAGAATGAAATAAACTGATCATCGAGAAAGAATTAGTTACTTTGGGAGTTTGCCTTCTAATGAAACGGGAAGAAAACCTTCAATTAAACTTTGGAATGAAAGAATGAAATAACGACGCTTTGCCGTGAGAAGAGGGAAACAGAAAGTTCGGCGTGAATGAAGGAATGAAATAACGATTGCCGTGAAGAATTATTACCTTTTCGAGCAATGTCTTCAATGAAATCGAAGAAAATCTTCAATGAAACTAGTGGAAGGAAAAACCTCTCTAGTAGGGTTGTGGTTTATAGGGAGAAGAGAGAAATAATTGGCATGATTCGCTTTCCCCAATGGACTCGTTTATCACCTATGTCATTCAACCCGCTTCTCTATAATTCTCGACTTATCTACTATTATGTTTATCTCAAAATTAATCAAAATGTGTATAACTACAACAAATTTCCAAAATTTCGCCATCACATAATGAAACTCACCAATGAAATTTGTACATTTCAAGTAATTCCTCATTACATTCATTTTAATCTAATTATTTGGAAGTTCGTATATGATCTGCTTTCTTTTATTTTCAATTTGGATTTATTCATAAATTAATGGATATTTTTGGTGAACTATGTTATTTCTTCTAACTTCTGTCCAACTTTGCGAAACAAAAGAAGATCGAGTAACCAACTAAGAATTATCATGTCCGATCGACCACACAAATATGTGATCATTAAAATACCAAATGAAATACCATAGTTCCAAATAAAATTTTCGCAAAAATCCTCTCTTATTTCTAGCCACAATAGTTTAAAACCGAAAACCAAATATTGTAATTCGAGTGAAAAAGTTGATGATCAATACGTATGCTAAACAATCTCAGCTTGTTGCCTATTTATCCAATTCCTCTTGCTTAATTTGCTTGATCTCCCTTCGAATAAACAACAGGGTATTAAATTGTATCTCCTTCATCATTAGAGGTAGTATCTAAATAAACGTTTTTGTGGAGTGATTGATGTTTAAGTTAACTCTGTCACACATTGCGTATTTCAAAGGCTTATCCCTACATAATAAAAACGTAAAATAACATACGATCATAAAAGCAAAACTCTCAAAATGAAAGTGAAGTAGAAAAATAAAAAGTAAACTATGGATACAAAGAAATTTACCTCATTATTGCGCTTCAAGCTTCGGTCACAATTTCTGAATTCCATGATTCAATTTGGAAGTTAAACTCTCCCCGAAGTTTAAAACAATTAATGGTTATGAATTTGAGCTTTTGTCTAAAGCTAATGTGATGTATTTTCTACTTACATTATCATTTATGAGTGATAAAATCATGCGTATGATATCTCGTATCCTCCGATAATTGCTTTACTCGTGAAAGTTCGTTTATCTTGATCGCATTCATGCTTCTTTTTGGTCAACATCAAATCCCGGAATAAGCATCGCTTTTTCAAACATTTTTCGAAAAGATTCGTGTAGTTGGCCCCGTTGAACATCATGTTATATGAACATTATTTTACATCTATTATAAAGTAGTAATCTATCTTACTAACAAAATAACAACAAATTAGCTACCTCTCGGAGTACATCGACAAGAACTACAAGTGAGCAGTACATTCCGGAGGAGCAAGATACATCGCTCGCATCGAATAAAACAAAGCGTGTTCTCGCCTAGATCTAAGTATCATTCATATCAAATCAATGACCAAAATCCCGCATTTTGAACCTTAAAAATAGGTACACAATTAGCTTCGAATGTGAAGATAATGATTATAAATCTTTTTTATTTTGTATATATATATATATATATATATATATATATATATATATATATATATATATATATATATATATATATATATATATATATATATATATATAATCAAACTCCACAATTACCTAGTGGGATAGCATTTCCATAAGTTGTCTTGCATTTAGGATAGTTTTTACTGCTTCTTTTCAAAGCCTTTAGCACA